>DF240938.1:0-154108 GCA_000507305.1 Breviolum minutum Mf 1.05b.01 | reverse complement strand
TGCTTGCTGGTGGGTGTGCCACCATCACAATAATTCATTTGGTTTTGGCATTGTTTGGCGTATTGTCCTCTGGCATCTGCCAAATCACCTTTGTCCCACGACCCATATGTAGCAGCATGCAGCAGATGTCTTAAGATGTTCACATGCGCTGCAATTATAAACTCCGGAAAGTGAAGACTGTATGTCAGCACAAAATGGAGAATTGCCACAGTGCAAACATGCCATTTACAGCAGTCATGGTGAATAAGACGATACATTGGTCAGGCGAGACCCTCTATGCTTCTTGCCATCTTGAGTTTCCTCAATGCCTAACCATGTTCAGAAGTTCCCCTGTTCGGCATAAACAAAAGTGCGCTGTTTTGTCGGCTTCAAACTCGTTCTATAAGTGTCGGAGTGACTCCATAAAACGATGTCTCAGGCGCTCATCGCTTGGAGCCAGGTGCTTCCGCCTTTTTCAGGGACATTTCGGAGATTCACTGAAGTTGAAAGGGCCAGTGTTCAAAAGTCTGTTCTGTGCAAGTCTCGCACACCGAGTCAAAATCTGTGGGACACCCGTAGGTTGGGTCCACAAAACCTTTAACACGATGAACTTTGAAGAGCGCTTCCTCATCCTTTGGGGTATCCACTTCTCTTTTCACCACGGGTTGACGTTGGTCAAAATGGGTAAACAAATGGCTTCAGATTCCAACCTCCACCAAGAGAAAACCAGCTTCATGTTTGAGGCCCTGTGTTTGGATGAGATTGAGCTTGACTCGTCTTTGCTTTTGCCGTGATGCGATTCACAGGATCTGAAGGATAGTGAGAAATCAAATCGTGACTCAGATGAAAGCGGACATGAATGATGAATCAAGAAGCAACAATCATAGATGCTTGAAGGCCAAGAGAACAAATTCTGTTTACAATATGTAAATGTTCGATCAGGTGAAATTTTTTTTTTGTATCTGTCCGTCCTGGATCTCTTGGGCCAATTTTTTTAGCCCGGGATTTCTCTCTTCAGTTTTCCATGATCATTTTAGACATCAACCTACGAAAAGGACCTCAATCTAATTTGCTGCGAATCAATGGCATCACTGGCGTCGTTTCACTGGTTGCGAAATCTGCAGCCGCAGCCTTGACTCTGAACTGGTGAGAATTTCATTGGTTCATAGTCGAGGACTTTGTAATCATTGATTGAAAAACATGAAATTGGAATATTAAAATCGAAACCTTTGTTTGCTGCAATCTCAGATTGTTGGGTGTTTGCATGGTGCTCCGGTTCAAATGTGCTCTTATGAGTTCACTCACCTGAATGACAGATCCCCAACCAGCTCAGCGTCCCACTGCGGGTGCTTTGTGCCCATTACAGACGAATAGCAGACGTGAAAAGAGCGGATCTAGAACCATTTTCCAGGGAAAGGATTTATGTCTTGAGGATTCTTGAGGTCCAAATACTTTCTAGAGAGCTACAAAAGCTTCAATAAAGTGAAGGTTTTCGTTCACCAGACTGCATTCAAATTAGCTTGAGTACTTGAATAGTTCTCAGTTCATGCTATTTCCATAAACCTCGAAAACCATTGCCAATTCGGAACTACCTTCACCTGACATCCATTTGTCTATGTTTGGTAAATGTGAGGTGATCGAGGGCACGCTTCCAGATCGAAGTGCCCTGGGGGGTGGGACTCGCGGATGACAAACGGTTGACAAACCTGTTTTGACAATGAAAGAGCCTTTGTCATTCAATGTGTGTCAATCAATTCCAGGTATGTGCCTGAGCAGCCAGTGCAGCGACAGCCCGTGCACCCAGTGCAACCAGTGCAGCCGGTGCAGCCTGCATATGCAGCTGTGGACTATCCACCACCAGGCCGCCTGGCAGCCACTGCCCCCCCAGCCGCCTATGGCTACCCGGCGCCACCGGAAGCACCGCGCTACCGCCCACAGCCACAGGCGCCCAGACCGTATGCGAGACCAGTGGCGAATGGATACCCGAGCTATCCTCCGTCACACGCACCGCATGCGCCGCACACGCCACATGCACCGCATCCACCACATGCGGTACGGCCCGTTTATCCACAGGTGCGACCTCAGTACCCCGTGGCTAGCAGGCCTCCCATTCAACACCCAGCCTATGCAAGACCTCCGCCACATACCCCAAGACCGCACTATCCACCCACCTGGCCTCGACCGCATCCACAACTTCCCCGACCCGCACCAGCTGCACATCCTTACTACGCACGACCTATCTATCCACACTATGCCCGGTAGAGCACCGGATGGAAAGGCCGGGAACGGATAAATTCGGATAAATCACTGTGGACATGACAGTCATTTTGGATGGTGTTTTGGTGTAGCATCATGTTCAGCATATGTTTTTTTCAGAAAAGTCTCAACCGAGAGATCGGCTGCCTCAGGACATGCCGCCGGAAAAGCGACAGCCTGAAGCGACAAAGAACAGTCTTGTGAGACCCAAAGTTCACTTGTCTAAAATACAAAGAATGGTAATTGGTAAAGACATGTAAAGACTATCCAAATCCAGACCAACTGTACTGATGATTGCTGTCATATGTCAGCAAGGGACAGATTAGTTTCTTTGGGAAGATTGTTCTGTTGAAGGTCGCTCCAGATGTGAATTCTGGATCCTGCAGTGGATCAAGACGTGGCGTTCGGCCACTTTATGGGCCACGAGCCTTTCGAAGCGTTCTGAAGTCGTGAAAAAAGCAGCCAGCTGGGGATGGACTCATGGATTTGGGGTGATGAGTTGCGAGGAGAATTGGATTTAGCTACTGCCGAGTCCGGGCAACTTTCGTCACAATGCTCCCTGAGCACTAGTATGCCTTTGTATATGAAACCTGACATGAACATGAATGAAAAGGTCTTAGGCTGCTTGGCAGCCCGATGGTCATGGTCATATCGGTAATATCAGAGAGGGGGAGCAACAAAAATTCCAATCCGAAGATTAATCCAAAGCAGCATCACTTTGTTTTGTGGCTCAAAGATCTCATGAGATACAAATGCCAAATGAAAAATCAATGCAAAGGATGCAAAGGTATGCTGCATCAGTTCTTGGGCCCCACATCACATCAGCAAAAGTTCTTGGGCCTTCAATTCTTCACTTCAAAGCTTTTCTGGAAATTCGGAAGGAATTTGTAGCAGAGCTGAACGTGCATGGCTTTCACACTGTCAATCCCATATTTTTGCAGCTTCTGCCAGCTGCTTGCAAATGTGCGGTCCTTCCGCAGCTGTCGGCTTCATGTTTGCAGGCAGGAAGCTGAAATCCAGCAGAAAGTGCCATGGAAATCACCAAGCACTAGACCACTTTACCACTTTTCAATCGGCCTTGGCCAATGATATTGCATACAAGGTGATGAGGAATGATGCATGGGCTATTCCTGCCTGGTGCCCAGGGTTAAGCTGTTTAGAGTATATAGATGCTCCCAATGTCCAAAATTTGTTCTCAGCGCATGGCATCAAGTTGTTAAAGACAACAGCGGCTACGTACCGTCCATGTATATTACTGTTACCATGTATATCCATGTATCATATATAACATTGCTTGTTCGTCCAATTTCGCAGGTCTATCGATTAGGAAATCAAGCCGCCTAATCACAATGATATCCATGCAAACAGTACCGTACCTGTTGCACGCTGCCCACACTGGATGAAACACATAATGAAATATTGAATATAATATGATATATTTTGACATATTATGATATAATACGACACAATGCAACATGATACGATGTAATGTAATGTCAGGTAATGTAATGTAATATAATGTAAGTTGTTTTAACGTGCTACAATGCAACATGATATGACATAACATACCATAACGCAACACAACTTAACATAGCATAATGTAGTTTTACATGGTATATCGGTATATCGTGATAATATGTAATAAGATAGAATATAATATGATCTAATGCAACATAACTTAATCTAAGGCAATGCTTCATATACTGATATCGTAGAACATAATCTGAAATAACATAACATCACACAATACAACATAACACAATGTGCTATTGTATGATAAAATGCAATACGATACAGTACAATGTGATTCCTCATAATATGTTAATAGTTGAATATACCTGCATCTAATAAAATGGGAATATAATACAATGGGAATAGAATGGGAATATAATATAATATAATACAATATAATATAATATAATATAATATGATATAATATAATATAACATAGTATAATGTAATGTAATGTAATACAATATGATATGATATAATATGCATATACATATCATATAATGCAATGTAATTTGATATGATAATGTGACATACAATACGCCTTTGCAGTTTCAATACAACACACATGCCTTTGCAGTTTCCGGCCCAGATCAATTTTCCCAAGATGCTTCATCTAACTGGCTGTCATTTTTCCTCGTGTTTTCTTGGTGAAGTCGGAAAGGTTTCGCGTAACCTCAAAGCAAAACAACCAGCCTTGAGGTAGTCCGCCCCGATGAGCCCGACTCAGAGACACTGAATGTTCCGTGGCCCGGGCTTGTTTCTTTGAGGGAAATAGTAGGCACTTTGTTGCCTTCGGCTGATTCTTGGAATCAACATTTTTTTTCTGGAAGGAATTTCGATCATCACCGATCTTCCGAACAGTCTGAACAATCTGAAGAGATCTATTCCTCGTCTGGAGATGGGGTGTGGATCAGCTGGTTAGAGCAAGACTCGATCTCCCTTTGTATATAATCAGGAAAGGGGTTTTGTTTTTCATTTTGGGTGAGAGAAGATCTCGGGGAAACATCTTGAGCAACTCATTTGTTCTTCGTCCAAATGTGAAGGTTCTGTGGGCACATCCTGCAAAAAAGGGGAGTAGAAGCCACCCGCCAATCTGTACCGTTTCGGATGCTCTGCCAAACAGTTTCTTTGAGTTTGATGAGTTTGATGAAACATGACAGAGCATTGACGACTTCTCCGACATCGGACTTGGCCAGGCGTGAGGTCTCTGACACCGAACCACCACGACTCTCTCGGAATGCTCGTTTTGTGAGGCTGGATTCCACTGAGTTTATATACAAGGATCCCGTGCCACCAAGGATTGCAATCTCATCACATCAAACTTATCACAAGTTATCTGCAGCATATGCAATCAACAGATACATCTATCTCTATACATAATATATGTATATATATGTTATATTGTGATATACACATCTCATAGCACATGTATTTNACATGCATACATGCATACATGCATACATGCATACATGCATACATGCATACATGCATACATGCATACATGCATACATGCATACATGCATACATGCATACATGCATACATGCATACATGCATACATGCATACATGCATACATGCATACATGCATACATGCATACATGCATACATGCATACATGCATACATGCGTAGAAGCGTAGAAGTAAAGGCTTTAAAAGTAACATACCTGATCAATATGATTCAATCATCATCATGCATGGTCGAGAAAGAGGACACCCATGGCGAGACTTGCCAACTGTCTTGACTTGCATAGCAGCCCAGCTGTGCCCAGGCTCTTTTTGACATGCATTTGCCTCGCAGAGATTGTCATTTTGGTGCCGAACCTCCTTACCGAAATTGCCATTGAGCGAGGCTCCGTTAGATCATCAGCGCTGCTGTGGGGTGGGCCATAGTTGCGTTTGAAAGATGAAAGTTTGGTGACACTCAAAAACGAAATAAACAGCATTTTATTCGCTCTCAAGGCAGCAGAGGCGTAAAGTCTTCCAGATGATACAAAGGAGCAATCTGGCCCCAGATTATTAATGCTTAGAATCTTGTCATATGTCTTTGGAGTTGGTTGGGTTTGCATTCAACAAAGCAAGTGGCATGAGTGCTCTTTTTTTGGTTTCCTAGTCTTCAAGTCGTTGTAGGTCACTATTAAGTCCTAACACTTCCCAATCTGACACGGTTCTATCCAGATGCACATCCTTTTCAATGACCTCAAGGCCCCAAGGATTTCAAGGTATCAAACTGCTTCCATGGTTCCGCGTTGTCGACCAGTCGGCCTTTGTGGAGGTCTTTATGCACCCATCCTGCGAGCGGTGTTGGCAGTGGTTCGTTTGAGCCCATTGGTTTGGCCACTGCTGGGGCACCTTGGGAGGCATGATCCTGCTCGGAGTCTTGTGATGTTCAAACTAATGCTGGACAATGCTATCCTGAACCTTAAACGAAATTTCTTCAACAAGTATGGCCCAAGAAATCAGTGTTTGATTTGCAACGCAGAGAAAGAGGTTGGTACTTGATTATGTCTCTATGTTGTTGACATTGGTTTGGATAGCCTAGACAGCCTGACCAGCCAACCACTTCACAAGGAAGCTACTGGTTTTCATGAGATGCTCTGATCTAGCTCCAACAGAATGGATTTTGACGTAGCTGTTGTAGTTGTTCCACATGTGAAGCGTAGTTCTAATTATTTGGATTGGAACTACATGTTCCAACTGTGTCTCTTTTCCAGGCATACCTGTCCCATTTTTGGAACTTCCATTCTCCACCACTGGAAATCTAAAATTCAGTTGCAACCTTCAATCATTTCCAGGCTGGGAGATGCCTTGAGAAACTTCGTGGAAGTCTCACTACCCAGCATCTATGGTCCAGCTTGTGGTGGGGTTGGGGCTCTCAGCTTTCCCTGTTGAACCTTTGGAAGGGAACACTGTCACAGAGAGTTGGGCAGGATCTTTGACAAAATTCCGAGTTGCAACTGAGCGGCTGAGGTCGAGCCTTGTCGAGGATTGGCTACGGCTTTAAGTGGTTGGCCGGGGCAACTCAGTGAAACACTGTGGGTCACCGGGTCATCGTGAAACCATGCATAAAGCCACAGGTTACAAATCGTCAGAAGTTTTCCAGAGAATAATTTCGGCTTGCATGACTTGAGGTCAGTTAGAAAATGAATTGAAGTGCATAAAGTGTAAGTAGTGTGCCTTCAACTTGGATCTTGCCCTGGAATGCCTCAAGTATGGCGCATCAATGTATGACATGGTGAATTCAAGATGGTTCAAGTCAGTGCTGTAAAACGGAGACAGCTTGCCTGATTGAATCAGCAGCTCCCCTGTGGTCACAGACACCTACTGTGCAACTCTGCGATCACTTTTTATGAGGAGTCCACAAGTTACTTTACCTCAAATACACATCATGCGGCCTATACACGGATACATGAAAACTGTGCTTATCATACCTTTGAGTTGCATCCCTTGTTCTCGAATGTTCTCAATTCTCCCCGCTTGTGCAGGTACCTCATTAGCACTCCCATGCATGATGCTTTCTCGTCCTCTCCTTAGGGATGAGGAACGGCAGGTTTGGTGGGCCTTCTAGGGGCTAGCCCAAGAGCTTCATATGGAACAAGCACACGCTTGACGAACAGGTCCATGAATCGAACTAAGATAAGATAAGATTGAAGGATTCAATCACATTAAATCTACGTATTTCTGCATTATGGAGCTAGTTCATGTCATTTCTAAGTTACTGCAAGCTTAATCTCTTCGATGCCTAGGCCTCGTATAGATGAGGCCACCGATGTGTCTGCTGGGACCTCATCTCCCAAGACATTTTTGGGGATGCTTCGTTGTATTGAAGCTCCCGGATCCAAGGGGCTAAGGGCACCCCTGGTTCAATATGTTTCGGGTTGCAGGAGAAAGGCCCACCTTAGTCGTGCTATTCTGACACCATTCAAGAAGACATGAGTCCATAGCATTGTGTGAGCGATCAGTGTGGAAGAAAAAAAGGAGGACCAGTCACTAGCATTCTCAGAAGACAGCAAGGCAAGCTAGTGAGCTCAGATTCTTCAATTTGTGCTCAGGGAGAAGAGCTGGCCACTGCACCTCCTTCACAGGTGCCATCCGACCAGTTCATTATCATGGGGAGATCAGTCGTAGAGGAGAAAACGTCATTCCTTTGTTAAATGCATTTGCATACAATGAATGGTCCTTCGAAGTGTTTGACTCGGGCAGAGACACCGAAGCTTCAATTCCATCCTGATATTTCATCATGCTGGCTACCACGCAAACACGGCGCATGACACGCCCTCCGCACAGCCCATGCTGCCATTCAAGCCAACACGCACTAGCAGATGTTTAGTTCTCATGCGCACGTAATCGCAGCTGCTGAGTTGCTGCTGTGGCGTCATATATTTTGTGCGGCTTCTGCTCAATTTCTTGCATGTTCGAGGACATTGGCTAGATTATCATCCGATGGACAATTTTTTTGCGCCTTATCAAAAAAAAGGTACCCCTGTCAAAATGGCGATATGCTCCCAACGAGCAAGGGATTTGTTTGTTCAAACAAACTACGAAGAACTTTTTATGAAATTTGCTTAGATTAGGGTGCAAGTTCGGTGATTGTCACAACGTATTTGCATGTTAGGATTCAAATGTCTTTGCATCCTGGCATAGGCTGATCTTACTACGTATCATGTTTGGATTTCATTGGGGTTAGCCACGGTTAGCCTGACAGCCTGAGCTGAAAGCATGAAAAAGCATGACTATCGAAGGCCGGAAGCCCCTTCGACGAGCACTTGTTGCTACCCTGCGCTTCTGGGCAAAAAATCGCTGAGAGTTGGGAGATGTCACGATCCTATTGAGGTAGAACGGTATTAGCTGCATATGCAGTGGGATGTAGCAGCTCAGCAGCTTCCCTTTTGAACTGTTGAGCATTTTGGCCAATGGTTAGAGGTTAAGCGTTGGACACCCAAGCCTAATGAGTATAGCCCCGAGATGGTCGGCCACGCACGGAATGGCGACTCCAAAAAAAACAAATTTCAGTGTGAACCAGTTCCTCTGTGTATTGTGACAATTTTGACCTCATCTTTTGAGACGTCCACAAAAACGAACAGATGCTCTTGGTTGTCTTCGATCCTTTTGCGCGAGGGACCCCTAGAAATCTCCCCACAATTTTCAAGTTTCTCAAGGGGTCTACGTCCAGCCATCCTAAAGGTTTTCTTTGTGTTTGGCCATACCCGGCATGGCCAATGCTCAGGCTGTCATTATGTCTGCCAATGTGGGCCTCTTCCTTTGCGATGCCTTATCGCTTACTGCTCCTTGGCTTGGACTGGACAGATTTTCAGCTGTCCAAAAGGATGCGGATAGTGCAACAAGAGTGTCTGGATTTCACTTCAACAAAACATGTGCCTAGATATCACACTGTATAGATTCATCATATTTCATCATTAATCATAGCCATACAGGAGACATGACTGTCAACAACATCACATTTTCCAATTCCATCCATGAATTAGTGAGTCATCTGAATGTCATCTGATATTTTTTGAAGCGGGTGACTTAGGTGACCCCTTTGTTGAGAAAGTCTTGCTCTCAGCAGACCGAACATTTATGCCAACTGAGTGACTCAATTTGCTGGAGCCATTGGCAGCGTAGAGCTACATAAAGATAACGAACCCCTGGACACCAGTCTCAGGAACCTCACCTTGCTTATCAAAACCATTCAAAGCGAAAAACTTGCCACTCAAAGCAGATTCTATCGGGGAATCGGGGACTCTAGTGACCTGTCTCCGAAAGAACAAACCTATAAATACACAAGGCTTCTGACTGCAGCCACACTCATCCGCACTCAATGGGCAAATTGGCCAATGCTGCACTCAATTCCACTGTCATTGCTCCGAGTCCGGAAGCGTCGACACAAAATCTTCCACAGCTGCCGAGGGCCGAGGTGGCTTAGCGGTGTGGCGCGTAGAAACACTAGATCAGATACACCTGAACAAAAGATTGAAAGCTTTGAGTATTGGTCAATTTGCCTTTTGTGTAAGTTTGAACCAATCGCAGAAAAAGCAATGCACAACACATGAGTAAAGGCCAAACTTTACTAACATGATATAAGCAATCTGTATTCCCAATGTACTGCAGACGAAAAACTGTCCGTCAAGCCGGCAAGCCAGGTTTTCGTTGCAGCCGGACCAGATGATATCAACTCAGTCCCAAGCTCGAAGATGAAATCGGGATCCAAGAGCCAAGATGTTTCATTTTTCGTTCTGGTTCGAAAATTCCAACAGGAAGAGACGTCAGTGGTATCTCCTTGCATAGCCCACTATCTCACTGTCCAACAAAACTTGATATATTCAGAGTAGATCTCCGCTGTGTGACATCTTTCTTGACTATCTCCTGGTCTTGTGCTGAGGCCAAGTTTGAACCAACTTGCGTGATTTGTATAGCAGAGTTCACGCATCTTGAAGAAATTTAACGCTGAAAGTGGTCTGGTGTGTGAGGAGCGCACTAGGAGCATACGCGCAACAAGACGATGCACTTGTAGATTGTAGATTGGAGAATAAGACAACACATATATGGCATACGCGATAAAGTGGGGATTGCACATCAAAGGCTTTTGCCACATAGTGTAAAGCTGAAAACAAAGAGATCTGAGTCTTTGGTTGGATATAAACATGATCATATATTATATATATTCCGTATCTCATATTGAACGACAGCACTGGATATCATATGATATATATATACGTACATATTAGTGATGTTGGTGCTTGCTACCTCTACGTTTTTTTTTGAGTTTTCCCTTCGAGGCCTGGAGACTTCTTGGCGCGACTACCCTGTGGCCACACCTTTCATATGGAGTCGGGACGCCTGACCAAACAGGACCAAACAGGACCAAACCAAAACCACATCTTCGCAACATTTCCGTACACAAAAACACAAACAGAACGCCTGTTTGCATTCTGCACATTCGACAGCACTTCTTACTATTTCCGCTACCCTGCTAGACCTTTTTGCGGAAGGGACACTTTTTGTTGTATCCTGCTGCGCTTCTTTTCCATTGGATTTGCAATCAAGGTGTGTAAGTCAATGGCTGCGGCAGCACCTCTGACTGCACAGATTTCTTGCACCGATTCCTTGTGCCCAGAGCGGTGAAACCAAATGTGTGGGAGTGTCAAGTAAGATCATTGTTTGAGGTGGATAACCTCTTTAGATTTTGTATTCCTTTTAGTTCCGCAGGCATGGGAAGTGTCCCTTGCGTTGCGCCGGTATCGTTCTACCTCCTGAGGAGTGCATGAAATAAGAAATGCAAGCACAGTCAGTCTTGAGTAGTTTGGATAGATGAAAACACAAAGCACTTTCAAATTCAAAGGCCGAAGTGACTCGATTGGAAGTGACCTCTGTTGGAATCGTTTTGGACCTGTCACCCTGGACCATGCAGGATTCATCAGAAGTACAGGACTGCAACCGGCCGCAGTGTGAAAATGAAGCGGAAGTGATCCCAAGTGACTATTGTGCATGAAGAGTTCTAACCTGTACCAGAAATACACTTCATGGCTCCCTTGGTGTTTGCATTGCTAGTCTAAAAACATCGGCAGCATACATAAGTCTGAAAGGAATCGCACGTTGTGTGGGACCTTGATTCGCAAATTCACTTCAGTCCTTTGAGCCCCAACTCATTGGCAGGAGTCGGAGTATCGAGCAGAAAGCGTGGCCTCCAAGCAACAGACAAGTCATGGACCACTGGCATTCACAGCATGGTGTTTTCCGACCACCTGCTACTATGCCTGATGCCACGGTAGAAGCTTGATGTCAAAGTGTCTCAACGTGAGAGTCATATGCGGTATGTTTGAATTGTATGACCTTGGTGAAGTCCAAGTGCCAAAGGACATGACACATTTTGTGCTGTTCCAGTATGCTTAGCTTCCACAGCAGATTATGTCCAAGAGGTTTGTCTTCCAACATGTTGGTTTCGCCACAGTCAGAAAGGGTTTGTTAGATGTTTTCTCAATGAATCTGAAACTGTAAATTCCATGTGTTCCGAGATCTGCGAGCATGGAACCTGTTCCTGAAAGGTTTTCTTTGATGAAGTGTAGCGTGGACAGAGCCCTTCCAATAGAACAGTTGCTGGCTGCCACAGGAACAAAGTTATATAGTGGTTTGTTCAAAAGCTTTGTCAACTGCTTGACTTCCCAAATAGGTATGACTATGACCGCGAAGGATGCTTATATAGACGCCATAGATTTTTGGGAGATATTTGTATCACCCTGTCCAGCAACTGAGAACTTTGAGTATTTTTGGAGCAAGAACGTCAATAACCCACCCTACCCCACCCTCGCTCAGCAGCTGCCTGTCCATTTTCTTGCTGAAAACAAGCCTCATCCAATACCTTGTCTCTAGGTGCTGCGATTCACGACGACATCCTTTCACCCTGGTTGGTAGGTGCACAGCAACATTCTTGGAACGGGATACTTCACAACATTTGCTAGAGCTTTTTGGAAATGTACAAAAATATTTACATTATATATGTATATGACATTGTCACCACCCAAGAACAAACTAAGAATGCAACGCTGGCAATGATGCAAGCTCCTGGCAGACTGAGGGGCATGGGGGCGGTGCCTGGGTCTACCACTTGTAAAGCTTGACCAAGCCGTACTCGTACCTCTCAAAGACGGTTGCCATTTGTTAAAGTTGTTGCTGGTCAATAAATCTCACATCCCTTGCTCGAATTTATGGGGAAAGATCTTTGCAAGAGAGTACACAACAAGTGATGGCTGTAGGACGCATGCTTCACCGCAGGTGCTCCGTTGAATGTGTCGTCGAGATCGCTCTTCACAGACCAGCTAGGGAGTCCCAGAAAGTTCAGAAGATGCTAGAAGTGATGCAATTCGCCTTGGACACTTTGTAGTTCCGATGTCAACGTCCATGACCTTTGGAGGATGCTGAATACGCAGTGAATGCATACGAAATACTGAAGACTGGTCAGAAAGGGTCAGCTTCAGTTGTGAAACCGAGGCAAACGGAACTGACATTGCCTTCCTCCCTGGCTGTGGAGGTGGGCGCCAGGTCTTTGAGAATGTTAACTCGAAAGCCCAAAATCCCAAAGTGAAATGCCAGTTTTGAGAGGGATTGACAGCTGAGAATGAACAGAGTCTTCTAAAAGTCCACCTTGAACTGCAGGCGGTTGATGAGGACGAGGCTCGACAAGACCAAAGCAATGCCAACTTGTCAAACGAGGGCTCTTAGGGGTCCCTGCAAGCTGGATAGACTCTGGGTAAAGATCTTTTTAATCAAAGGTGTTTTTCCCTTCTTCGAGGATGGATGAAATGTGAGTTTGAGAGGATTGACCTACCCAGGGTCTAGGCTTGGGTTTCTGGAAACTTAGCTTGAACCGCTTTGCAACTTTTTTTTGGACACTAGGTCCACTGGCAAAGCGGTCGGTGACGTTGAAATTTAGTCTTTCAACATTCAAGCCCACCAACAGGACAACGGACCAACATCAATAAGATTCGATCAGACTTTGACTCTCAATAGAGATACTCAGCTTTGTCATTTGTGGGCCAATCATAGTCGCAATCTATCGCAAGGTAGAAGCTCGAGGGTTTCTTGGGGCCTTCAAAACCCCAGACTCTGTAGCACTATCCAGGCGTGTATACATATATAATCAGATATAGTTATTCACGTTAGTTTGAACGCAGTGTTCTCTGTGGAAGGCGCTGTTTACCAGAGGTCGTCAGATGTCGAAGACATCTGGGATTTCACCCTCGGATTGGATGCAGGTCGCCGCAGAAAAGAGTCTCATGGCCGTTTGGCGATTTTACATTGTGAATCTGTTCCATGAAATCAATGAGGTCATGGGCAACTTGGAGAGTTGAAGTCAAGAATCAATGGCGAGTAAATCTCCACACAATCCCTGCATTTGTTGTATACAGTTACATGAACACCTGGGATATTTCATGGAAAACTGACCTCGTCTTCAGAGCTGACTCCCAGAGTGCGGTGGAATTTTGGCTCCGAAACTTGTTGCAAAAAAGATCCAAAGGGTTGCCAACCCTGGGAGGCGCTACTACCATCTCGGATGGGCAGGGTCATGAGTCATACATTTCATACATGTGTATATTGAAATAATATGAAAATGCTTCGGAGTCTCACCAGGACTATTGACTATTGCCTCCCTTCACCATGCTGGTGATGTTTCTGAAACCGAGATCCATAATTTCCCAGTGAACAGAGCTGCAGGTTCACCCTGAAAATGTCGGAAGCTTGGAGGGTTGAAGGTGACGCTGCAACACATTTTTATTGGGAAGTTTGCGCAGACCCGAAGACATTTAGATGGCAGGTTAGTGTAACGAATGGTAGGGGTAGAGGTAGAGGCAACTATCCTAAATACATCTCTCCAAGATTCGAGAGGAGTGAAGGCCCAAACTGCTTTCAGTGTAGAGCGGAAGTAAAACAGTGATCCGCAATGCTGTGACAGCTCCTTTGCTGAGGGCGGAGGAAGATGGCTATGATGAGAAGGACAGAGATTGCACGAGTTCGGGACAACTGGGTAGCAGGGACAGTCACAAAATAATGCCCCTGTTTTTTCGCCATACATGGGGATTACTATGATAGATCATACTGTAGGGGCCGCTTCCCATTGGATGCTTCATCGTGAACATGTTGGTCACATGCATGCACTTTAGGATACGATTCGATGAAAAATAGCGGCACCAGGACAAGGGTCCTTTGGTGTACCAAGAGAGCAAGCTCTTCAATGGAGAGGACCCTCTCTTTTTTTTGCGGAATGGCTGTGTTGTACACATTTGTGACTGGTGGCTTGGGGTTGAAGTCATTGGTAGTGAGGCATTCGTTCATGTTCAGGTTTGATCCTAAAGATGATTCGAACAGCATCACGCGAAACTCACGTTTTGTCGTTCCTATCCCGACCTCCTAGTTTGGACACGGTGAATGGGCAATGAGCCGAAGCCACACTGTTGATTTGGTTCCCTTCTTGAGACCTTCCTCATCAATGTCTACGACCACACCAAACGGCGTGCCGTGACCTTCGAGACCTATGGCCTCGAATCCCAAGACCAGCTGGGGGAACTCAGTCACACCAGCTCACAATTTCTATAGCAAACAGATGCAAACAGTACAATCAACTCATCTCACACTGAGGTTTCACATACAGTACAGTTACCAAGACTTCGATGGGCTCTTCCGCTTCAACGTCCCTGCACCCAGTTCACTGACTTCGCTGAGTTTGGGACCTTGTGCAGTTGCATTCCGGGAGGGGAACGTGGCTATACCATCATGCAACACCTCAGGCGGAGTTGATGAATCCCAATAGAAAAGAAGGCCTGGCCGCCATGCTTCCCGCTTTGCGGTTTCAGAAACTGATGATGCACGGGGCCGTAGGAAAGACATCATTGAATATCCTGTTTACGATAAGCTGGTGCTTTGATTTTGACACCTTTCGGCCTTTCCTCACAAGACTTAGGCAGGTCATACTGACAGACCAGTTTGATGTTTGTTCTTCTTTGTAAGGTGTCCTCTTGTACAGGATCATGTTACATACATTTGTCATATAATGTAAAAAACATAAATATATATACACATATATTACATATTTACACAACAACACACGCAGCCCGGGACGTTCGCCACCCCTGAAACAGACCCATCGCATCGTTTCGTGCAGATTTTGCTGAAGGGAGGACTGCCTCCATACATATTGTACACAGCCCCAGACCTGTGATAGCGTTCGTGCTACGGAATGGATAGCTTCCGTACATACTCTACACATGCCCAGACCTGTGATTCTGTTCCAAACGGCAATTCTTGGACACCATTTGCCGCATCTAATTTTGGGACACATGACTGGCATGATTGTGTATTGATTGGGTTCATAGTTGGATCCATCATGAATTTTCTCAAGAAGGCAATCTGCTGTATTCTTGTGTGACAATGAAGTGATGGTGTGGAATGTCTTTTGACTGTGTTACTCCAACAACTCCTCTGATTGCGAGGGGCATTATTCCAGTCTTAGACTCTCTCCAGCTTTGCGTCAGTTGCAACCACCGATTTCTGTTTTCGATTCACCTAGTCCTGCAATGTCTGTGGCTGAGGGCTGAGACCCCTCTGATTTGGAAATGATATCATGTGACCTGCTGCCAGTAAACAGTACCATAGAGGATATGATGGATACTAAGCGCCAAATACTTGGCAGGGTGAGACTTGTGATCGAAAAGCATCAATGAGTTCTTTGGGATCCTTTTCATCTTTTAAACCCCAGAACAGAAAGGCTTGACCTTGGACGGGTGGTGGTATGTTTCTGTACCGCCAATTCCGCCTTCGCCTTTGAGCAACGATATTCTGAGAGTCAGAAAGGATTGTCTGTGCGTGTGACAAAGTGACAACGACTGTAGAATCAGGGAGCAGCACGGAGGATGAGCCGGCGCCAACAAGTTTTGAGGGCCTGCCCGTTCGCTCTTGTCCTTATCGCCACAGTGTGGCTTGCAGGTGGGGTCCTACTTCGTTGAAACAGGCCAGAGGATCCTTAGTTTGCCCCGAGTTTTTGGAAGTGGGTGGCAGCAACGAACCGTTGCGTTGGTACTATAAGCGGGTCACTCCTGGTGAAGTATCCACGTGGTCCAGGTTTTCGCAACAAACAAGTTTTAGGCTGCAGAACTGTTTCTTGCGTGCTGCGTTGGAGAATGCCTAGACGCGACAGCTTGGTGCGCACACCGCATGAAACCTGGCGTGCCTGCTATGACCGCATTCTTCCGTACTCTTGCATGAAAGTGGCGATCGATTGTGGCAATGGCTTGGTAGGAGCTTCGGTGTCATTGGGGAGCCTTGTGCTCCCGAAGCTTGCCCTGAAAGGGTGGTCTTATCACGAGGCTGTGGTGAGGGCGTTGATGGGCAATGAGGCTGTTGACAATTTCAACTATATCCTTCGGAGGTTCCCTTTTCGCAATGGGCCTCCAAGGACAGGACCTGAACTGAGCAACTTCTTGCGACATATCAGGTATGTCATAGCAGCGGCCAACAATGGTGGCTATCGCAGGACTTATGCCTGATTGGGTTGGAAGTGTTGAGAAGGAGGTATGAAACTATACTATGATCTGGGGTGGTGGAACTTCGGCATTGGTTTCAATCCTGCCTCTTGGTAGAAAACGTTTTTGGGAAAACATGTTTCATGGCTGAACCCATTGTTGCACGTCAATTCTTTTGGGGGGTGTAATCGGCTTGGAAACAGGAGCATTTGCGTGCAGCGCAATTGGCTTTTTCTCGTGACATCGTCGAAACTGATGCAGCGCAGTTTGGAGCTAAAACAGAAGGGAAGAAGAAAACCCTTAGCTGGCCGAACGCAAGTGCTTGAGAGTCGACTCAAGAAAGGGTGGGCAGTGGCACCCACCAAAGACAAAGTCACTTATGGCAAACGTGGCAGTGGTGGTGCAGAGACAAAAGCTGAGGTGTTTCCTGCTTTGAAAAAGCAAGATGGACAGAGTTCATGTGACAGGCGTGTCCAACGTAACGAAAATTCACCCCAAGCGGCCCAAGTGTAAAGTCTTGGAAAGGGGTTTCAAGGGGTTCTGAACTTAGCGCCTTCAAATCGCATGCAACGTTCTTTCTGTCTGGCTGGTGGCGGTAACGAGACTGAAAGTCGTTTAGGCACGATTACAGGCAATCTTACGCAATTGCCTGATGTTGAAGATGGTTGCTTCAACATTCTTCCAGGAAGAAGCGGGTTCAGGTCTTGGCAGCTGCAAGGCTGCATCGATATCCGGGATTCTTTAGCAGTCCTGTCTTGTTTGAAAGCCTATCGGATAGCATGTTCCAAAGGAACAATTTATGTAAGCCCATCCGAAGCTTTCAAATTCCAGCTGCCCAATATATATTGTATTTAGTATAATTTAGTTGATACACAATAAATCATACATAATAGAAACGAAATAATCCTATTTATATTTCATGTAGATTTTGAAAAACCATGGTGCCCGGCACTTCCGCTGTGCCAGGCCGTTTTCACTGGATTTCCGAGCGCCTGGCAATTCTGACTGCGTGGCCCTCCGGAACTCTGATTCTCAGATATGCTTGTTGCAATTGAGAAGATTGTGAAGGTCGGGGTGATTCAATTCGTTTTTTTCGGGGGGACAGCTGCTTATTCCATGTTCTGGGATCTTTTATTGAATAACTTCCAAATGCCGTAGGATGCATTTTCATACTTTTCCAATACCAAAGTACGTCCCCTCTGCGATGTAAGGTTGGGAAGGATCGACAGCTGAAACTACAGCCTGAGCCCACGTCAGAGGTGGGTAGCAATTACATTTGCATTCATAGGAGATTCTTTGAAAAATTGAAAGAAAACACGGAGTTCTAGAGATGTCCGTCATACAACAACCATGCCTGTGGACTTAGGAGACTTTCCCCATACTGTGATTGACTCCGTCTCCAGCGCTCGCTTCTTCATGATTCTTTCATATGCCGTCTCTTGGTAGGTGCCGGAGCTCCCCATCTACGAGACCGTCCGGAAGATCCCCACGGGCCGCATGGAGCCGCGGGGGCAGTGATGCAAAAAAACGCCTAGAATCCAGTAGACGGAAAGAACAAAAACACTAATGGAAACTATTGATGGGGATTTCATATAGAATCCTGGTTTTTTGTTGAGAAACCACAAAGTTGTTCGTCAGTGTCCTACTTCGTGAGAGAGGACTTGAAAGAGCGGCAGAGGCTAAGAGAGCAGATGGATATGTGCCTTGACTGTAGAGGGTTTGACTGTAGAGGGTGGCCGGTCCTTTTGGTCGTTGAGTCCATTTCCATCTCCAAAGTAATCCAATTGATACAGTCGTGCCAAAGAGGCAAAGAGGCAAGAATCCCACATGTTGTTCTTATTTTGTTCACTTGCCAGTGGATCTTTCCTGACAAACGGCTACAAGAAGAACGTTGAAAAGATGCCCACACACTCCATATTCTTTGGAATGATTCTGCATGTTGCCCCCCTTGCTCATGCTTTGCTATCACTTGCTATTCTGACTATTGAGGTTGGACATTAAGAGAAACGAGAACATTCAGAAGCGAAAGCAAGAATCGCGACAACGTTTTCTCCAACACGTCTGCCTCTGAATTTGGGCAGTTACGAAAAGAAAATCTAGGGAGTAAAGAACATGAACTTGTGAATATTCGGACTTGGGGCAGCAGGGGATTCTTGCCATCTTTTGTGAGGGGCCGTGGAAAGAATGAAACAACTACATAAGAGGATGTGGGGACAGATTGCTCAGCTGGCCTTCATTGTCAGGACATGGCTGTGGCAGAACTAAGCAAAAGGGCGAAAGTGCAAAAAGTTAGCCTGATGTCCACTGATGCCTTGATAATCGGATAATCCATGTATTTGAGAACTTATTTTGGGGAACACCGCCTTTCTGAGGTCTTCTGGCTGAAGGAGGAATCTGAGAGGCAAGCGCTGGAACGGTGAGCAATAGGTCAGATGTTGGAACTCGTCCAAGCAAGGTGAATATCTTTCGAAATGGAACCAGTCCGTCTAATAGAAATATTTATCCCCCAAAATAAATAGGCACTGTGGTCCAAAGGCTGCTTTCCTTTGGATAGCTTGTCTGATCTTTAGTTTTCCAATTCATGATGCCTCACAAGCGGAAGTGTTTGCAATCTTTCCCCAGCGCACTTTGATTGGTCTATCCAGATAACGTAGAACTTCTTGTGAACAGTCGTCCAACGTGCAAGTGCAGAAGCAGACGATGTGATCCAATATCAATGGCTCAAATGGGTGCACAATGCGACATGGAACGATGCTCAGGATGAAGAGAGAGCACCACGAGAAGCTAGAAGCAGAGCGCACACGCCGAGTGGGGAGCTAAAATTTGCAACATTTTACAACAATTGAAACAGTTCGAAGGACATTGGAGCCTGATGCCCGAATATGCCCGATGCATTCCAAATTTCAAACGGCTTTATCTCTGCTGACCACTTCAGATTTGTCGAGGACTTTTGTTGCATTTTCTTCATGGCTTCAAAACTGTCTGACCTTACCAAACAAGGTGCAAATGAAAGAGGAGCTCGAAAAGCGACAAAAAGAGGTCGGCGACTCAAAGGTCTTTCGAAGGGTGGAGAACTATATGAGAACAAGCCCCCTTGAGGGATGCATCCAAGGAGCCACATTTGTTATTTTGGAAACCATTGAGACTGTTGAATTGTTGCCTTCCAGGCGAACCGCTTGGAGAAAGAGCGTCAAAGACAGCGCCGTGTCGCCGTGGAGGCGGGTGAAGCGAGTGAAGGGAGTGCACGGAGTGCAGGGCCAGGTGGTCAGACGTGTGAACTTTATGGGGATTCACAGCTAAAATGTTCAATGAATTAAAGTCATCTAAAGTTTGGAGTATAGATACACTTTTTGATATTAACACTAATCATTTAATATTTTGATATAGTTTCATGATGTTTTGCATTCGGTGTCAATTATACTTTTGCGGATCCGTAAGGAACCGGTTTGTTGTAAGCAACCTGGATCCTTTTGAAAACAAACATGCAAAATTCTCCATTTGGGATTGGCTTCCGAAGTTGTACTAGAAGGATCCAAGTCAGATTTTGTCGAATGACAACAACGCCATTTGTTGTGATTCGACAATTCGAGGTGTCAAAACATGTCTGAAGCTTGGAATTCTGTGCTTCGACGAGGCTATGGAAGAGCGCGTGGAAGAGAGAGATGCCGAAGAATACAGGTTCGCCGGGATTTTCATGGAAGCCGTTTCATGGAAGATGTCATGTATCAACATTGATGTAAATTCCTTATCGTCGAAAGAATGTGATGCTGGCGTTGTTGCCATTTACTGGTGTCTGCTGACAAGATCTCAAGAATTCTTGCTCTCAAGTGTATCATCCCACGAATCTGTTGTTCGGAAGGCAAACCTAGCATCTTCATGAATCTTCCTCTCTGGGTTGGTTTCAAAGAGCCCTTTTTGTCTGATTATCTTGGCGGTGGTTTCTTCCCAAACATCTATTTTGGTAGAGATTATGATAGGAGACCATGGATCGAATTGGTGTAATTACATTTTTCAAAGCAGTCACTACCAACTACATCTAAGTAGTCATCACATGTGCTGTAAATGTGTTTCTGTTGGATGGTGGTTATTTCTCCAAAAAACAGGCAACTGCGAGCTCGGTGGAAGATGCGCGATGCTGAACGCGCCAAGGCCCGGATGATTTGCATGGTTTTCTTTTTTTCCCTTTTCCCTTTTTTCCCGGGTCATTCCTTGATTTGTCGCGATTTATGGATGTTCATAGATGATCGACTCACAGAAGACCACAGAATGCACAGCAAGCGAAGCTTTTGCGGAATTTTATTCCTTGGCTGCTTTCTTTGCCTGGCAAAAATTTGGTGATTGCATCATGGTTGCATCTGCGTGATTCTGCCAGGCCATTCAAGAGGCAGTGCAACGCAAGGCTTCCGGCGGCTTCAATGTCAGCTGTGCCGATGATTTGGTGGAATTTGTGTGGCCACTTTTCGTGGATGTGGCCAGGATAAAGATCTTGCAGAGCTCCGAGCCAAGAAAGCGCAGGACCGCGCTTTCCACCTTTTCCGCCATAGCAGTGCTGTGTGCCAGGATCCGTCCTAATGCCTCAGGATGTGGTCCCGCCAGTGCAATCCTACCTCTTCTCCTTTTCTTATCCCCAAATTCACCGCCTGCAAATTCACTACTTGCTTCGTTGAATCTCAAGACATAAAATCAGCTGTTTGAGCCTTTTACATGAAGATTCCTTGCCCTTGACAGGAGAGGAAACATGAGGAAGAAATCATGCAAAAGCGTGAGGCAACCACGTTTTGTCGGTTGACGGGGCCAAGTTGAAGTTGAACTGGTTCCCCGCAGGAGTGTTGTAATGTTATAAGTTATAAGTAAGTTATAAGTTACAATTTTATTGTAATTTATACAACATACTTGCTCAATTTAGTGTATCTTGAATTCTTGCTGCACCGCCAATGGTTCGCACTGAATTGGATTGACGGTGTGCAAGGACAAAATCCTTGAGCCTTCTCCCCTTTGATCACAAAGTCAGTGCTGCTTCGAATAACAAGAAGCTGTTCGAGTTCTGATGATTGCTATCCACCATTCTGAAATTCTAGTGCTGCTTCTAGTGATTTGTTTCGAATGGTTGGATCCAAAATGGCAGACAAACAGCACCCCACAGCGCCCAATGAGCAGCACCCGTCAAGGCCGCCTGGGGCATCCGTGAGGAGCGCATTCGACGGAAGAACCAGGCATGGCTGAAGGCGGTGAGGGAAGCCCAGCCCGAGCCATGAGCTGCTCTTGGCGAAAGCTGCTTGAAGGGTTGAAGGTCGAAAGTGCTTATCAATAGCTAGGAGAGCTTCAAGTCTTTCCGCTGAACTTTTTTCATTCATGCTAGTAGCAGGGTTTATGTGCGCGATTTGTGGCTCCCCTTGGATTTCTGGAATCTCAGTTGTCCATACCATTGCATTTGCTTGCAGTTGAGTTGAGACTCGAGACGTTACTTTTCCATCCCCAAACAAACAGCTGGACCTTGCGAGTGTGCAGCCAAAGGTCTTAGAAGTGAAGGCAGAGCGTCTTCGCATGGCCAAGATGATGCAGGCTGAAGCGGTCATATGAGCAGCTTGGAAACTGAATGACACTGTAGATGACAATATAGTTCAATCATAAAAGTTACAGTATGTAATGTGTGAATTATATGAATGAACAGTAGATGACAGATGCAACATCCTGACACTGGCAAATCTTTGCAGAATTCAGGGAGAAACATCAACATGTCTGTGGGACCACAAGCTTCCACAGTTTTGAAGGATGCGTGTTTCATTTGTCTCCGTCAATGTCGCTGCCTGTCCAGTTCTCTACAGCACACAGATGCCATTGTCACCACCTCTACAACGCTACAGGAGCGCAACCAGGAGTATTTGAATCTCCTGCACACGAATCGGCAGCCCATCTTTGAGGCATCATTGAGTTACGCTGGAACCGCTGTGGAACTAGGACAACTGATTGGAATCATTGGAATGATGTCTCGTGCTTCATCTGAAGATATGATTTGCCCATGACCATACCAGGCGCAGCTGAAACGCATGGAAGAGCGGAAGCAGGTGGGCTCTGGATGGCTCTGGGCTCGGTGCCAATGATGTGAATTTAAGACAAAGGTCACGAGCCTTCAGGTACTGAGTCTTTCCAGTCTTGGCATTAGATAGATATGAAAAGCTGCCGTTTTGCAATGGCATTTGCTTTCCACTTACATTTCAATTCTCACATTCAATTTCTCTTGAGATGACTTGGATGTACCGAGAGCATCTCCAGTATCTTGCAGAGCATTCTTTGACACCACACCTCCTTGTCGACAGGCCGCAGAGGCCATCGCTCAATCCACTGCAGCGCCGGGGGTCTCGATGGAATATGGAGAGATTGGAACACTTCTTGGAAAATAGGGAGACACATGCTTTCAAACTGCATACTTCTTTTTGTTCAAGGTCAATGAATATGATACAACTATTTACAAAGTATTAGATAATTGTATGATTTGTATGTTAGCGGTATTTTCCATCACTTCCAGATAATTCTGACCAGGTTTTTGCCTTCAGTCCTCTCACCTGAGGTATCATGACAAGAGAGCAGTGCCCAAAAAAGTGAAGAAGAAGGGCAAGTCCTTGGTCCCAGTGGTCCCGGTTTCCCGCACTTTGGATTCGTCTTCAAATATTCAACCTGCACCCCAGGAATGCACAGAAGGATGAAGCCGGGAAGGCCTGAGTTGGAAAGTGGAATGGCCAGTGGGAAGTGCTGAGGTGACAGCATTTGGCAAGGATCAATGACGTTTGTATCTGATTTTAAACATCGATTTTGCACCAACCACCTGAAATCCATATTGGATTGCTACCCGAAAGCGAAACAGGGAGGCGTCTACGACGAAGTATATACTTCAAGTCTGAAATCAGCATCGACATCATGCTTCCATCAGCCAAGAAGTGTGCATGAATATGGGTAATCTTCAAATTTGGGCATGAAGAGATATATTATTGAAACATTCAGGAGAAGCGAGGGGGCAAGAAGGATGACAGCAAGGACTGAATTTTGACCCTAGATGCAGCACCTGTGCAGTTTGAAGTTTCTGACTTCTTGGAGACGATGTCCTAGCCATGAACGCCATGAGCCTAAAACTAAGAAGGTCCAACTTGCCATACTGTATTGCTTTTCTCATGGTGATTTACGAGGAGGGTGGCAAGTCCGACACTGACAAACTACTTGATGCCGTCGAAGCCAAGATGAGAGTCTGTAGCCTAGACAGATCGTAACAGATCAAGGTGGTAGTTCAACTCAAATGCATTTAAAAAAGAGCAACAATGATAAACAAAGCTTCGATAAACCAAATATTAATTGGAAAGCATTTCAAAATATTAGACCTGGTGCTGTATATAGTTCGCTTTCTTTGAAGAATTGATGATTCGGTACTGTATTGTGGTTGGAAACGCCCTGGTGTGTTTTCTTGTTGCAAGCGCGTCTTGGCAGCTGGTGTGGCTCAGGCTGAGATGGAAGAACAGCAGCGGCGGGCGAAGTCATAAGCTGAGGGCTCCAAAGCCTGGCTGAGACTCCGAGTCGAAGAGCAATTCTGCGGTTCAAACTTTCGAGTACTGCTTTGCTTCAAAGGAAACTCGACTTGTGGCTCTCAGGTTCGAGCGGCTTCGTGACAAGAGAATCAAAGAATTGGAGGAGGTGAGGCTGTGGCGGCGGTACTTCAGTGGAGCGTTTTTTTTTTCTCCCTTATTTTGCTTCCCCATGGGCCCGCCTTGACTGTCCACGTGCCCGTGACCGTACTTGTCCAACAGAATTGACGACTGTCAAAAGATGCTGTCCATTCTCTTTCCACAACATAGATAATTGTGAAGAAACTTAACGGTGTCGTTTACGGAGATGCTTGTTTGTTAGGACTCTTAGGATAGTACTCGTATCTTGTATTGCTTGTAGAATTGCCGGTAGCATCTCTATTGAGGGGAACTTACTTCCTACTCAGCGAAACAATCTACTTCTTGAGGTTCCCTACATCTTTGCTTACCAAAACAGCCCAGGTTCGTGTGCAGAAGTGGAATGCACACATGGCCGTGCAGACCTTAGTTCTCAAAATGAGGGATGCCTCCCAAAGGACCAAGTCATAGCAGACGGGTATCAGGAAATGCATCTTGTGGAATCCTTGGGCTTACAAGCATGCGACATTCCGGTCTCTACCTATCACTTTGCACCCAAATCGTCTTTTGGGAAGAGTGAACACCTCTGTGTCGTTGGCATCCTCTTGATATTTCACATCCAGCTGCAACTTGAGTGGTCTGTAGGAAGTGAGGGAAGCCTATCGCAAAAAGATGTCAGAAGAAGAGATGAAGGCACACGACTGAAGATCAGGGGGACGGGAAGACACTAGGTTCTAAAAAAGCAAGAAGACATGCCCACTTCAAACCTTCACAACGTCTTCTGTGATGAAGATTCACCGAGAAACTATACCATGATTTCCAAGGGGCCTGCAACGGTTTCTTGCTTTCAACACAGTTTGATGGAAAGTTCTACGGCCTGACATTGTAGGCCAACCAACGACGGCTTGTGCAGAAAGAGAGGGAGGCAGGCATCATTTCTCATGCTGCAAGCAGACGAAGCAACTTTCATTTAAGAGAGCAAGTTGGATCTCAAGCCATTCGGCTGGTGTGGCTGGGACGTGGCTGGGTAGTTTTTCAACAGGCCGAAATTCAAGCCGCTGCAGAAAAGAAGAAACAGGAGCGGGGAGATATAAACCATGGGCTAGACACCCCAGCGGCTAACAGAGAGCTTTGTGCTTAGGGTCCTTGAGATTCATGAAACCTGGCTGAATGACAGAGGTGTAGAAACTTGTCAGTATTCAGCTTCTTTCTAGACGTTGATGTTTGAATGAAAGGTTCTTGGGGCCGAATGGAGCTGAATGTCCATGTCTTTCATGAGGGCCTGGGCGAATCTCTGTTGCGAAGGAGTTGGAAGCGAAGCAGCGCTTGCGCGAAACGAACATCCGCCTTAGGGCCGGGGAACTCGGTGAAGTCCATTGTGCGGTTCATGTGTCCAGTTGCTTCCTCTGGATCTCATGTAGATACTTTGCATAGTTGTATCTGACTACAGGATTCACGTCAGTTCGCAGAGTTGTTCCAAAGTGTTTCCATTCAGCTCTTTGCAAGATGGAAGTACGAATTGCACCGTGCAAGGGACTACGCTACTCTCTATCCTCAGATTTTGGAATCTTGTCAATTTCTGTCTCGAATCCCGGCAACCATCACTCAAGTGACCAGCGAACAAAGGAACCAATCGACCAACAAACAAATCAGTAGACTCTGTTGGGATCCTTTAAAGCTTTGAACGTTTCCTTTTGCCTAGGAGAAGGAGCGACTAGCCAACATGGCTGCCAAGGCTGCCACCGCCGCCTAAGGTGCAGAGGGAGTAGGGCATTGTAGAACATGAATGATTGATGACATGGAACCGGGAAGTGATGTATGAAAAAAGGTCGAACATGATGTGATACAGAGCCTGGTCTGTCAATCATTTTCAACATGTTTTTCTTCCTCTATGAATCCAACCTCTGCAATGTTGGATTCCTATCTCGGTCATCCTGCCTTTCCGTGGGAAACACATTATTTTCCACCTTGGTTATCAGGCACTCCGCTGTCCATGAAGTCTTCCTCCATAAATTGGCACACCGGCCGCAAAGCACAGCATGTTTCCACAGAGCAGCTGATGAAATGAAAGTGGGATCCTGTGTTAACCGTGAAGCATATTGAATCTATCTTCGAATGGTTGGTTTGGTTGGTGGCTATTTTTGTAGGTCACTATCATCAAGCAGGTCTCATTGGGTGCAGACACGTTGTCAATTGGTGTTTGCAAGTGGAAACGTGCCTTTCAAAGCAAAGCAGGCCATGGGTTTCATGGGGAAACCCTCACTCATAGCAAAAGCGCCACTTGGTTTGAGTGCTTTCATGAATATGAAATCCATCAAGCTGGGGACTATTTTCACTTGACTATTTGGTCACTGAAAGAGCTGATCGTTCGGTTGGTGTAAAGCAGCAATCATTACTTCACCAAGTCCTGTTTCCCTTGACTAGTGAATTGAGAATTTGCAGAGGAAGCTTACTTTTAGAAAAGATAGTCATTACTGAGATGCAGAAAAGTATAGACAAATATGGCCTCAGTAATGATTATCTTTTCTAGAGTCTGCAATTGCCATACGAAAACTCATGGCTTGACCAATTGACCAACTCATCGTTTCACGTTTCACGAATTCGCGACGCGTGGCCGCGGCCGCGCGGCGAGCTTACAGCGCCCGCGCTCACCGCATTCGACCGTTGAAATGTGGCATTGATGGCATTGGAGGTGCTCTGAATTCAGGGTTCCTAAGAGTCAAATGAGCAAATTTGCCTAGTACATGGATGTACATGGTACATAGATGGTACTTAGACAGGACTTTTTTCTACAAGTCGTTGTTTGAGTTCACAATTCAAGAACTCAGATCGATCTTTCATGGACATCTCGTGACAACATCATCTCTTTGGTGTTCCTCGTTGAAGCGTCATCACTGGTTCCATATTGCAGCGCTTGCAGCTTAGGACTTAGGAAGAAGATAACTTGCATTCTCACTGCTCCAGAAACGGGCTTCCAGGGTTCTGACATGGCAAGAGAGTACTGTAGAAAGGGCAATCGACAACAAAGATACTGCCAAGCACCGCTTGTAGGCCCATGATGATAGACTTTTGTACTCGCAGTATAGCCCGTGGTTAAGATCTTTGCGGGGCTGTTCTTGCAACGGAAGGACTCTTTTAGCCTTTTCTTGTATTTTGTTACAGAACGTCAATTTGTCCAGCAGGGGCTTGTCTCTTGCTCCACTTCTTGTCATGGGGTCATGACGGATGGGGAGCGCGATGTTCTGGAGATCAACGACTTCGAGGAGGAGCACTGAGAAACAACTTGATGGTTGCCGCGGCAGAAGCGGTTGAAGTTGTGTCACATCAAGCACTATCCGGGTTGACAGATTGATTTCATAGTTTCAAGACGTCTCGGAACTTTTTCCATTCATGGTTTCAACTTCAGCTTGGTGAGAACCCCTTTGAAGCAAGGCTTTCAGACACAGACCTTGAGCAACTAAATTTTGTGGATGATAGGTAAGGATCCATAAGGGGGAGGAAGCTTCTCATTAAATCTTTCCGGACTGTTGGAGGAGCCAGATACCAAACTGCAGGAAAGGTCCCTGCCCCAAACATGGCCCGCTCTGCATGAACGCATGAGCCGTGAGTGAGGCTGTAAGAACCAATCATTCCTGTCTCTCCATTTACAGTCTGTGCATGTCTGCCCATCATATCCTACATCTGCTGCTGTGTATATTCTAAACCCTGAACACTGAACGGGATTGTGGCAATCTACAACTTTTTGCATGGACAAGTATGTCACCCATGACGTGATGATGGAGCTTGACTTCTGAGTCTGGCATTTTGACAACATCAGAATTGGACATTGCATCGGAACTGCCATATATAGTTTCGAGTCTCCTTGCAGTTCTGTTTGCAATTCAAATGTTTTTCAGCGCTGCAACAGAGATGAGGATCTGAATCTTTGCTCTGAGATATGATTGCCTTTTCCACATTGCAGCTATGCACGGAGGCTTTTCTCGCTCTTGGCATCTGAGCAGCTGGATCCACCCAATGCAGGTGCAATGGGCTTCTGCCACCGAACTTCACAGTGTTAGATGAGTTAGATGGCTCTGTGTGACCAATCCGGGCAGCTGCAGGGGAGCCAGAAGAATCTGTGTCAAGGCCCTAGATGCCCACCGGCGCACGGTGCTACAATGTACCTATAGACAGAGGAATGATACAACATGATAGGAATAAGTTGGTGTTTTACTAATACTATGTTTCACTCCCATCTAAGTAGCTGGGATGCTTGTTTTGTCAGTCAGTTTGTTTTTTGTGCTTCAATCAGCGGCTGCTTGGAGTTCTATCTTGAAAGTGCTAGATTTCGAGGCTCCCAAATCTACGAAAAGGCTTATCTTTTCATGTCTTTTCGAGATTCTGGGATCTACATTCTTCAAGAAGCGATGACAAATGTGCAGTCCCCCCCCAAATCCTCTGATCTTGTCTGATCTTCCAAGCGACATGATCAGTGTGACTCTTTGTGACTCTTATGTCTCAAAGGTTGGAAAGTATTGCGGAGAGGCCTCCCAAGACGAGCGGGAAGGCAACGGTTGTGCAGGTTTTGAAATATGAACTCGCAGGTGTACCATCTCGGTCGATGTGGGACAGTGTAGAGAAAAATGTAGCGATCAGTGACATCGAGCTGGAGAGTTGTCAATGGTCCCTTCGCTGTCATCACCCCAGGCCGTCACACTCCCCACTCCAGTGAATGGAGGCAGGGTGATTGACACGCCTTGTATCTTAGAGTGTGGAATAGGATTCAACTGGGTATATTAGACAGTACTGTATTAGGTTTTTCAGGTTGTTACTCCAAGAACTTCAAGTATGAAATTGCATGATTCCACACTGCGCGAAGAGTTTGGATTTGTTGCAAATGAGTTTGGCCAAACTGATGTTAGGTGAGACACAAGCTGCAGCCTCAACCGTTGCTTTCGTAATTTCACTTGACAGAGCTAAGTTATTATGAGTAATATGTCAACTTTCGAAAATACTCACCATCTTCAAACAACAAGTTGTTCATAGTCTTCCGTCGTTATATTTTTCCTCGATCAGTTTAACTTCAGCATGGCATGTTTCGCTGCCCAAGGTCCAAACCTCGACAATCCAAGTTGCCATCCGGGCATGGCTTGGTAACGACAATGTGACAATGATCAATGCTTCACACGAAGATGTTGATGGCAACAGAAGAACAATGGGAAAATCTCACTATCCCCACTCCGTGACTATTCTATCCGGACTACCGTATTACTTTGAACACTTGGGTGGTTTGGTAGACATTTCGTGCTCTGTGCTTCAATCTAATGATTGAGATGCTTTTCCTTTGGCATCTTGCGACAAGAGCCTGTGCTACTTCAATCTCTTAGATTCATGTCAGACGAACAACCAAGCATTGCATCTAAGCTCTGAAATGAGAACCAATCTGGCAAACCAATCTTGATGTCTTTCATCCATTTGGTTCTCCCTCACATTGACATGATGCTGCAGAGCATTCAGCATTGCATGCCAGACGCTTAGAGAGCAGCAGCAAAGATCATCAGGCACTCATCGCGGGTGAGCAGGAATGCCGGATCCCTTTTCTTGGCAACATGTTTTTAGCTGGCTGTAGGCATTTCCTATGCACATTTATGTACTAGATGGATAGGGACAGTCAGGAGATTGAATGCTGAAAGCAGTTGGCTCTGCTTTCAGAAAGATTTCACCAGGACTTCAATGGTCGCTCTAAAAGGGCAATTTGCAACGTTTGAATTCTTATTTATCCGATCATCCAATCCGAGCCAGATGTTTTTGAATGACGGTTGGAACAATACGAATTCAATGCTTGCACTTGAGGTCTCAAAGTCCATATAAGGGCAGATATGCCAACACTGATGGTTTGGGGGCATTTCCAGGTCAAGAGTCAAAAGTGCCTTGAGGATTTGCAACTAACAGCGACCGCCAAACTGCCATGAAATCTGATTTTCCATCCAAATCATACTGACGTGCACACTTTAGATCCCGCGGGCTGGTTGATTTGTGGACAGATGACGAGACAGAACCACCAGATTCTGACACGCACGTCGCAGCCCCAGTGCTGCGCCGCTTGCTGGAGTTGCAGCTAGCATTCTGGTCATTCAAAAGCTTATCAGTCTTCGTACTTTATGGGTTCGATCAGATCTAGATTAGATATTATGATATTTTCATATATTATCAATGTTGGTTTTGTCTGTGTTTGAATGGGCGTCTGGAATCCAAGGGTGATGGAAACACAGAGACGGAGGAATCCATGGAAGAAGAAGATACTGAAGAGGAGGCATTTGACCTGGACTCTGTTGCCTTGAGGTGTTCGCAGAGGTCGATGCTCCATAGGATCAGAAAGCCATGAATTCATTTGTGACTTGTGACGAACACTTCTCCCAATGTGGCGGCATCTACAAGTCCGTCAATCAGTCAACGAGCAAAAAATTGGAAAAAAAATCTTAGAAAAACCAGCCACCGTTTCGGTTTCGCCGTTTCGATGTCAATTCTTCTCGTTCACCACCAAGTCTGGGGATACACTTTCGCCTCAATGGTCGTTCCCAGACTTAGATTCGTGGACTCGTCGTCATCCTGGGCGCTTGTCATCACGACGATACCCTCCCCTCCGTTCAGAACTACATTCCACATACTCCCATATCCTGAAGTTTGCAAACTTTGGGAACTGTGAAGGGTCCAAACTCCATTTGTTGGGAAACCCTCCTCGGAATGCAGTCGCTAACACGTGTACGCCTAGAGGTAACCAATATGAAGTCATGAAGCTTCACTTCTTCATGATTTGACAGGAACTCATCGAATCTGATCAAATGTTATGATGCGAAACAAATCTTATCACCACTCACCACTGATAACTTGCTTCCGCCATGCACAGAGTGCTAGACATGAAGGCTTTACTTGGCTACCAGTGCTGAAACTTGAAGCAAACAAGCGACTGCCAGGAATTTGAAGACGATGTTTGCATAGACGAGGTGGTCAGAGAAACTGCTGAGACAACACCCAAGCATGTCCGAACATGAACAACATCCTCACCTGATTCAAAATCTAGACTTTGACGCACAACCCCCTGAATTACTGTCATCGTGGCCTGCGAGAGGCTTTGTTTGATGCACTTTCACCTCTTTTTGTTACCAACCTCCAGGATGTGATGGCGCTGCCTGTTGGAGTGGATCCTCCAAAACCAGCACAGGTGCGATTCCGACTGTGGCTTACCCAACTCATGATCTCCATCCTAAATCCATCTAAATCTAAAATCTTTGCTTTACCATGTCTCAACACATTTCAAAATGGGTCTAGGTGGCCTAGAGATGTGATTGCTTGAGAAGTGATTCTTGGCTATTTTGCAAATCTCCGTTCCATCAAACAAACGTGTGATTCTTGTCACGCTGAGCTGGCTTTTGACTCAACATCCCGTCAGGCATCTCAGGCAGCACCTGCTGTGCCGACGTTGCCACCACGACTTCAATTGCTGAAACAGTTGCTTCAGGCCTAAAACATTCTGCAACTATGCCGACCAGTTTGCCTGTGAAAATTTGGTGCAGCTAGTCTGTCGGAAACGATACATTAGCCACCCAGGAGCGAAGCTTGTACTCATCAATTAAACAAGTATGGATCACGAATAGACCTGTCAGATCATATCAGAGTTTCAATCGCATGTTTCGAGACACCGCATGACAGTGGATGAAGTTAGATCTCATGAAGCTGGACAGGCTCCTGCAGGTGCCTGCCATGTGTTGGGGTGCTCGACATTTGCCGGGCTTCACGCAGCAGTTTACTAAATCGGACCCTGCCATTTTTGGAAAGCGAAGGATTTCGGGAAAAAGGATGGTTTTCATAAAAGGATGGACATGAAAGTAATTCTCAGCGAAGGCATGACAATCTCAAGGACAGAGATGGGTTTTAAAGTGACAACCAATTCTAGAATCTGCGCCAACCGATTTGTACATTTTGTACTGTTTTGCATCAGCTACCCAATGGGATTATAAATAGAGTGATAGAATATGATGATATAGATATGTTATATGTTGATCAAGCTGAAAGTGTGGGGATGCACGTCCTTCCTTTTTGAAGCGATGGAATATCCAGCCACATGGCTTCATCCCAGGTTTGGTCTTAGCTACCAAGACTTCTTGCGAAGGTGGTGGATCCAGATGTTATGAACAGACCCTCGTATGGTTGAAGATGGTTGAAGCTATACCATGCTTGATGTTGCCATATTGACGTTTGGTCAATGATTGTGCCAATCAAGTACTTTCATTCTGTGTCACTAGAGGGGACATCAGCCACGCAGGCTTTGCGAACATGCCGCTCAGCAGGGTCAACCTGATGCAGCGCGGAGCAAAGTGTTTGGCTGGCGCTGATTCCGAACCATTTCGAGTTTAGTTAGTTTAGTTCTGATTTTGTAGAGTCCATTTCAATCCGGAGGGGTGGAAAGCTAGATACTTATGATACTGATGTGTCTCTTCACAGATCTACATGCAATCCATGAGCATGGGACCTGGGCCTCACACTGCCAGATCTTTCACTATGGCGAAGCCTTTTCCCGTTTGGGACCCAGTCAAAAGCAACGAAATCATCCACCAGGTTGAATGCAGATGCGTGGCTTGTTGTGTTTTGTTGGTTGAGGGCCATGCAAACTTGTAATCTTATGTAAGTCCAGCTTGAATGTGTCACGAGTCACGAGATATCACGGGATCACTGGGATTTCATGACGTTGCAGGTCCCACAATTCTCCATGCGCTCGCGTCGCGCCGCGGTGGCCGCAGTCCAAGAGCGAGCTGCAGCTGCAGCGAGAGCAGCTGCAGCAGCTGGCACCGTGGTCCTGGTGGGACGCGCAAATCGACAAAATCCACACGAGAAAGAAAAAAAACATCATGATTCATTCATGATTCATCAATAATTGAAAGACAAGGCAATGGTTTTTCGTTTGATCGACCCTGTTTTTATTTTTGTGTGTCAGAAGTTTGAATTGCTTGGAAGTTGTTGTGCAGAGGTGGATGACGAGCGGCAGGAGGAGAAGGTTCCTGCAGAATTGATGCAGGTCAGATAGAATCGCAACACGTCGCAAGTTCTGGCTGGCTGCACATGGAACATCATAGAACCAGACGTGGGGGGACATGTCCAGCTGGCAACCTGTATCTGATGTGCTGATGACCTAAGACAATGTCAATGCAACAGCTTCATTCAGGTGCTTGGATGAAATTCACAATGCTCCAGCACTTCAGCTTCATATTCTTGTAACACCGAAACGTCCCCAGTGATGGATGGAAGCTCACCGAAAGTCTGCCTTGCTAAAAGATTGTCATGAGAAGAATGTAAGAATGTGCTGTGATTGTCATGCTGTGATGGTAGGTGCAGACGAAGCTCCACGAGGTCTACACCGACGCCAAGACATGCGTGGTGCTCCTGCGGAGATACCTCAGCCAGGTGCCAGGGGCTGGCAGGACTAAAACTGAGATGCCAAGGATCAAGGTCAGGGGACTCAATTGTCAGAGGAAAACTTGACCGAAATAGTGAAATAGATTGAAATAGTGAACTTTTATGAGGGAGGCAGCGAGGCATATTCTTCTTAAAGAGTTTTCTTCTTCGTGGATCAGTGGATCAGGACGTTCGCTGCTGAGATACATTTTCAGTCATAGTGACATAGTTAACCTGTTGCACAATGTTACACGAAGGGCCTTTGACTCACGGACATGGGATAAGATAGTTTGATTGGATAAGTGTGTTGCAGGCCCAGTGGGTTGGCGCTCTGAATGGAGTACTCGTTTTCGAGGGAGATGCAGTGCTGTACCCCTTGCTCATCCCTCAGCTACGTCACCAGCATTGGTCCTTGGGTTCTTCAGGATCTTTCAAGTTAAGTTTGAGATTCCCAACCATTTGGATCCTTTTTGCTTTTCAGAAACACGTCCAAAGAGGGAATCCCAAATGTGGTGAAAGTTGGGTGGAGACGCTTCCTGCTTTTGCAAACAACAAGACCCCAAGACAAGACAAGACGTTTGTCAATTTGTTGTTTTGTCACAGGATGTGCAAACGAACCCTTGGCCTTGGCTCAAGAGCACAGCTAAGCCTCGTGGCTAGAGAAATCCTTTTTACACGTGATGCAACGGAGACCACCTTCTCATCGCTCCACACACCACTCTCATCCTTCCGTTCCATGCTGCTATGGATTGTGCTGAGTACTCTTAGCCACCTGGTTTGTTTAAGTGTGGCAGATGGAGTAATTGCATCAGAATCGTGTTTTCCTGCGGGTCGGGACATTCGTGCTTGCTATTATTCCGGGCCCTTCCAAACCAGGTCTGAATGCTTAGTAACGATTGAATCAAGGCTATAACAGCAATGTTGCAACACTTTGGCCCCCAAAGCGCTGAAGGTGTGGAAGAAACTCTGAAACAGGATCTAGATGTTTAGATTGGCAGATCTTCATACGCCCAGTTCGCAGTGCAATTGAGGCCACCTCACCATCGCACACAGAAGCTCACATCATTCTGTGTTGGCAACGGACAGTGGAAGCATCGGAAGCATCGGAAGCATCTAGACTTGCCATTAAGTCACCGAGTCATGGAGTCCCCTGTCAAGGCGTCTGAAAGTGTCGACCATAGTTCTGCTGATTCCACGCAAAAAAGAAACGACGGTCGCCCAAACTGCAAAGCTTTTAGAAGAAAGTGCCAATTCGTGGGGTCAGAAACCAACACATCAAGCCGATTGAACTTTGTGGTAGTGGAAACCAAGAACATCCAAGCATTTTTCTGCCAGGAGGCATATGCCATATAGTGCAATCGACGGAACACGCTGCATGCATACATGATTCATGATGCTACAGTACACATCTCTACACGTAGTATTGATACGTCCCAGGCATGAAGCAATCGTCATCAATCGTCTTCTGCGGTGCTTCAGGCACAAGGATTCAACGTCATCAAGATGCGTCTACATGTTATCAGGAAGCATCCGCCTTGCAGGAGGTGGTGAAAAGGTTTGGATGGAGACTCTGCGTGATTAAGTGGTCTCAAGTGGAGAGATCCGGAGACAACCTCCTCAAACTACTCTATGATATATTATATATATGTATACCGTATACCGTATACGTAGCGATCGCAAAAACATCATGAACGTGGAGAAATAATAGTATCGAACATCCTTGAGGCTCTATGTCATTGCTTTTGTTGTTCCCGATTCATCACCATTTGGGACATGCAATTATGATAAATTCAATTATGCTTCCGAAGAATGCCAAAGATACGAACGTGATGATCGAAGGACGGGAAGGAATCTTGACAGTCCACAATCATGCATCCCATCGCTATTCTATACTATACCAGGAAGCTTACAGATGTCTATGGTTAGTAGCAACAAGCTGATTTCTACCAGTTTGCACGGCAACTCTTGACCGAAGGAACGTTACCGTTCCAGACTTCGAGTCACAACCCGATGGAGACTCGGCTGCTCTAAAAGCCAATGTTGCAAACAATCAAGCTTCAGTGCTTCACTCGAGCTGATCCCCTGATCCGGAGGAAACATCCAGGTGTTGAAATGTGTTGAAATGTGTTGAACATGTTGAACCGCTTTGCAGACTCTCAGGACATGTCACAGTTGGGGACAGCAAGCTGACATGGATGCTTGACTGCTGAAGGGGAAAGGGAAGACAGAGAAGCGGGGAACTTATTCCGACCCACATGCTGCATGTCTCGAATATCAATCAGAAAAATCTGTGATACAATTGAGATGAGAATTCCACCCTCCTCAGGCATCATTCATAATGGGTTGATGCTTTGATGAAGTTGATGACGTTGATGGATGGGCGGCATTGGTTGGCGTCACTTTCACCGCTGTCAACGTCCCAGGAAAGATTGCCGAGTCCAGGCGATGCGTCTTCGCACGGACGACCCAATCTCATTTGACGAAAGCATTGCGCAGCTCAAGAAATTGAAGGGAATTGGAATCGTCGGGGACAAGATCACTGGCGATCTAAAATTTCTGCAGACTCCTAGCTGGAACACTGTTGAACAAAAACCTTCAGCACTTTCCAAGTTCTGGTTTTGAACTGCTTTGGATTTGTCGAGCCTAAATTCAATAAACATGCTGCTGAGATTATAGATGCACACTGATGAATTTTTCAGCGATCAGCATTGTTGCTGGGATTTCTCAACCGAGGGCTTTTGAATACTGGGAGTCCTGCGTGATTCAGATTTTGAAATGTTCTGAACATGATCATGTTGACAATCTCAGAATGCACTGGATATCACTGGATGATTTGAACATATCGTGCTTTGGGCAGGTTTGGTGTATGTTGATCATTTAGCTGTGCATCATTCTCTTATTCATGCCACTTTTGGCTCAAGCCAAAATAGCTTGAAACTTTCACAAACAAACTTAATTGGGAGAAGCCCTTTCTGAGTGAAACTCAAGAGCGAATCTCCTGTTGTGAGTGTATCTCACCTGTAACTTTGTTTTGCTTCTTTTTCTCCCACCCACCCATACCCCTTTCGTCGTAGCGTACCCCGCTATATTCAAAGATTTGAGTCCTCAAGCCCCTGTGAGGAAAATGAGAAATCGTAGAGCTACTGGGAGCAGTCTCCCAGTCTCCCCAATTGAGTTGTTTGGTCATGTTAGGCGGCAGAGTTGAGACCCCATGCCCAAGACATCATTGAACAAAGACTGTTGGCAAGTCCAAAAATAGCTGCTGTTTCTTGTTGGTTTGCCCTTGCGATTGCTGAAATCTCAGGAACCTTACGGATCTTAACTTTCTTATCTTGCATTCCCCGGTGGTGTCCGGTAATTTGAGCTCCTTGGAGAATCTTGTCAAATAAACTTAACTAAAGGTAGTGACGGGTAGTGGAAAGTGGCTTGTCACATGCTAAAGTTGGCAGGAGTGCTGATCAGCACGGGCTACAGGCCTTTCTGCTCAAGGAGCTTTAACACAAAAGTCTTGCCGCTAGCGGTCCATGAGTGCGTGAACCCATCTCGGTGTTTGCCATCCTAAGGAATCTGACTAGGCTTAAGGTCCTTGACCTAAGCCGTAGTGATGCAATCACTGGTGACCGCGCTTGCACAGTCTACATCTACCGGACCTTCAGGTGACAGGCACCAGGGCCCAGGTGGAAGATGTGAGACATACTGGGAGGGTCCTTGAGTTCCTGTGTGGTTTGGTGCGAAAAAAACTTATTGCAGGGAAGTTGGACTTCATGCAATCTTTACATTATGTCAGAAGGAAGCTCCAACAGGCACCTCTCAGGGCCCATAGAATTTGCCTGCAATTTGTTGAATTCTATGGGCTGGATTTTGCGGATCATTCTGGAGTACCCCGCCAGCTAGTAGCTAAGAGCTGGTTATGCCTCCGGATGATCATGCCCTTGAGCACCTACCGGTGCTAGCAGTCATTTGCAGTCAACTTAGTTCCATCTGATTATTTCCAAAACCGGATTGCTTTCCAGGGGAAAAGCGGGTTCGATGGGGTTGGAGTCCGAGTTGATCGGTCTGCGGCAGGCCAGTTGAAAGACCTTGCCTCATCATGGAGTCTCTGGAGCCTGAATCTCCGAAACACACGTTTGATGGGCGACCTAGCGTATCTGCGAAATGCTCATGCTATGCACAGAATCGATCTCTCCCACACCAATGTGTAGCATGACGGGATTCAGTTGAAAGATGTGTAGGAACCATTCGATGGAAAACTTGGAGAAAATTCTGAATCCATTGGCACTGAGTAGCAGGAATTACCGTTGGACCTTACTAAGAGAGTCTGCAAAGTTAGGAAAGTTTTTGCGAAGTCATCGAGAGTTTCCAAATGGGGAGAGCTTTTCAGATGTTGAGACTGTTTGTCGGCTTGTGCCTCCTTTCGCATTGAGGTTGGGCGATATAGATGTCATGCTGGACTGGCGCAACATTAAACACGTCGACTTCTCCCATACTCGGGTTTCAGGTGAGATGCTCCTCGGCAAACTTTCGTAGCCATGAAGACAACTCCCCGTGAGTTCTAGGGCGTATGGATATGGGGAACGGGCTAGGCTATATACAGTAGTTGTGTTTTTTTTTGCCGGATTTTGTGACAGTCAGCGAGATGAAGATGTTCATTGGTGATGCTCAGTCCCTCTTTTTTTTTGTGGAAAGGCCACCCGCCACCGCTGCATCTGAGGGCTGGCAGGGACCCTTCTACATCGGCACAATTGCATAAACCAGTTCACCTGCTAAACTCGGAGGCTATCCCTCGAACATTACCCTGGCGCACAACCAAGTTGAAGACTTTGAACTTGGGACACACCCCAGTGACCTTCCTGCCAAAAGCTTGGGAAAAATGAAGCTTGTTTGCATGATTCAGACTTTCTGAATATGTTGGGTTTACCCTAACCCCACTAACAGTGAATAAAATGGTTTGCCTTTACTTTTATCATCCCGGGGGAGCACCATGATTTTCATGATTTTTTGTGTTTTTATTTGGTGCTATTTCTGGTGCATATTTATGTGTTCCTGCGTGCTTTTTCTGGTGCGGTTTTCCCGTGTTTTTTGTCGTGCTTTTTCTGGTGTCTTTTCGTGATTTTGCTGGTGGTATTTTTTGTGCTTTTCCGGGTGCTTTTTCCACTGTATTCTGGTGCTTTTTTCTGTGCATTTTTTCGTGCTTGTCCCTTTTCTTTTCTATATATGTTTCCCCTTGGTGGTGGTCCTGTTTTTTTGCCGTGCTATTTTTTGGTGTTTTTTGGGTGCTGTTTTTTTTCTGTGTTTTTTTTGTGCCTTTTATCGTGCTTTTCTTCGTGCATTTTTTCGTTCTTTCTCGTGCTTATTTTCGTGCTTTTTTTTTCGTGCCTTGGGCGGCACCCAAGACAAGCAACCACAATATTTTGCATTTTGGCCCGTGCGTTTTTTGGTGCTTTTTCTGGTGGTCACTACTAGTGAAGATAGGAAATACACAATGAATATGACTTGTGAAGATTTGGGATATGAAGTCTTTAACGATATTTTAAGGCTCAGGTTCTGAACTCAAAGTGCAATGGGTTGGCTGCTTTAACCCTCACATTCAACTTTTAGTCATCAGCCAAACCTCTCCTAGATGGCAACGCCTTTTCGGACGACATCATGCCCCAGTTGACCCAGTTGGACCTGAGCGGGACATCATTGAACACGTCCGTGGCAAAGCTATTTTTTTTCCTGCAAGATTGCCGGCAACTGTCAAGCCTCAAGGCTTGGTGAAACCAGTCAATATCTCTGTTTTGTAGAAATGACCACCAGATCTTAGAGAATGAACCCTTCCACCACACTCTTTGCCTTCGTCACTCCAGCATGTGCTGAGAGACTAGGAAAATCCATTTTGGCATCTCACTTGCTGTACTCCAGTTGCTACTCGATATGGTGTCAGTGCATGTGTAAAGACTCATTTCCTTTCAAATCAATTGCAAGAGAAACCAACAGATCATCCCAGAGATCGAAATCCCCAAGTGTCTGACTTCTACCACCTGGAAGGCAGCAGATTGTGACCTCAACGGAAAAATTCCCTCCTTTTCAGATGTTCAGGCGCCAAAATTGCTCGGGGTGAGATTTGGGGTGACCGAGGAAACCTGGAGGTCATTTGTGAAAGACATGTTCAGATTTGGAGATTCAATTTCTACCTCAGAAAGTGTCACTATCTTGTTACTGTAAGAGTTGGAGTTGCCATGGTCTGAGAATCATTTTGGGGATCGGATGGGTCAAAAGCCGCTCGAGGCAACAGTTTTGCGTGACTTTCCACTGTTTTGTCTTTAACTTTACTGTAATTACATAGCAGGAAAAATCCTCGCTTTGCCAAAAAACAGAACGCATACCAAGTATATGGAGCATAGTACGGCCGATTAGCCGTCCAAGTGAATTCTAAGAAAGTAGAATGAAATTATCCAAATCATAAAATATGTACTGACTATTTTAAAATACATTGCTCACCTCATTCTCACCCGTATTTATTCTAATTGATATGTAATTCTATACCATGTAAGTTATATATGTATTATGTGATACATACGTAGAAAGGAATATTATATCTGTATACTCTCCTTATGTATATTCCAAGAAATCTCCAACAGGACCCAACAAACGAGGAGGGTGCCCTAGCTATTTTCTTGGGTGTCTGTTGGTAAGGTCGCGTTCAGTTTTTCATACATCACTATCCGTCCGTAAATATCATATGCATATATGAGTATACTGTATATATCACATTATCGAAGGAAGTTTAGAAGTCTAACTTCCGACAATATGGACAGTTGAAAAGCGGAGTCAGCAGAAAGAAGATCAACACGCGAGTAGAGACACTAGAAAGAAGATCAACACCCGAGTAGAGTCACTAGAAAGAAGATACACACGCGCCAAATGTTAGGAAAGTCGCGAATCGCATCAAATCGCTGTGTTTTTTCAATGATTCGTGGTTCCTGATGTTCGAAAAGTAGGCCCGCTAAAGCGGCGGGTGCGGAGGTAGCTGTTCAGCAGAGACATGAAAAATGGCACGCCGCTGTGGCGCGAAGCACATTTGCGAGTCAAAATGTACAAAACGCCGCATGTTCGGACCACTTTTTGAAGTTCAGAAGTCCAAAAAATTGCACGCCGCTGTGGCGCGAAGTGCATTTGCAAGTCAAAATGTGCAACCCCCCTGCGTTTTGGGACACTTTTGGAGCTTCCGATGTGGAAAAGCTGTCCGACAGAAGAGATAGATAGATTGATACTGAATCAGTCAATGAAACAAACAATCAGTTAGTTAATCAATGTTAGTCAATAAGTCAGTTCTTCAATTAGTCAGTTACCAAGTTGACTGGTTAGTCAGTTACTCAGTTAGTCAATCAACCAATCAATCAACCAATCAAACAAGCAATAAATACAATCAATCAATCAATCAATCAATCAATCAATCAATCAAGCAATCAATCAATCAATCAATCAAGCAATCAATCAATCAATCAATCAATCAATCAAGCAATCAATCAATCAAGCAAAAAAATCCATCAAAAAAACAATAGAAAAAAACAATCAAGAAAGTCAATCAAAAAAATACTCAAAAAACCAATCAATCAATCAATCAATCAATCAATCAAAAAATCCTTCAAAAAATTCCATCAAAAAAATCCATCAAAAAATCCATCAATCAATCAATCAATCAACCAATCAACCAATCAACCAGTCAATCAACCAATCAACCAATCAGCCAATCAGTCAGTCAGTCAATCAAACAATCAATCAATCAATCAATCAACCAATCAGTCAGTCAATCAATCAGTCAGTCAATCAAACAATCAATCAATCAATCAATCAATCAATCAACCAATCAACCAACCAATCAATCAATCAATCAATCAAGCAAGCAAGCAAGCAAGCAATCAGCCAGTTAGTCCATTAGTGAGTTAGTCAGTTGACTAGGTAATCAGTTCACTAATTAGTCAGGTAGTCAGCTAGTCACTTAGTCAATGAGTCAGGTAATCAATTAGTCAGTTAGTCAGTTCGTCAGTTAGCTAGTTAGTCAATGAGTCAGTCAGTAAGTAACTCAATTAGTCAGTTTGTGAGATGATCAGTTAGTCAGTTAGTCAGTTGGACAGTTTGTCAGTCTTGCTTTGTCTTCCGTGTTCCCCGCCACCAATCTCTCCTATACCTTTCCTATTCTTGAAACTTCCGCCACTGCCTCGTGCGGTACTACTGGTATATCCACCTCTGGAATGCTTGCTTGCATGCTTTCTTCGGGCATCCGCAATTTTGGGCCACTGTGCCTTTGGCACCAAGGCCCACGGCAACCTACGCTTTGAACCGAAGTTTCTGGGTGAGTCTCTGCTCACTTTGGACCTTTCCGGCAACTATCTCTCGGAAGTGATGGATCTCCCAAGCACGTGCCGGTCGGTAATTCTTTCACGCAATAAAGGAAGTATTGGGTTTGCCAAGAACGTCCCTCGACTGGCCTCAAGCTTGTATTCCACTGAAGTTCTTTTGCCGTCAAGTTCTTGTCAGACTGTACACAATGGCAGTGGTTTCGAAATTCAGTAAAAACAGCAGCAGCACCACCACCACCACCACCAACACCACCAACATCAACTTCAAACAGGCCAGCTTCTACAGATTGAAACGAACTTGCCTCGGGTTGCTGCGATTCGTGTTGCCTGCTCAGCATTCAGGTCTTCCGGCGGGCCATTGCTGCAGGTCTCTACCTGGACTTGCAGAGTTCCGTCTTTGAGAATCAACTGGACACTCGTTTTCACAGGTTAAGGAGTTAGAAGTGTTCAAAGTTCAATATCGTGGGTATGTTGGGTGCAACTTGAACTTGGTCGCACAATGATCTCTTGGTCTTTGTAGGGTTCACGAGTCCTTTCTTTTGGAGTCTTGACCGAAAAAACTCGATAGACGACTACATTCCACGTCACCGCAAGCAGCCATGTGCAGACATCACAATTCCCTCCCTCGTGTTTTGGAGATCTTTTGTTTGTTTTTTTGTAGGGTTCCACAATCCTGTTGTTCTCGCACTTCCGGACGGTTTTTACCCTTTGCACCTGAGCAGTGACCAAAACGCTGGTTATTTGCTGCCTGTGAGAGATTATACCACCTAGCTATAAAGCGATGATAATAAACTCTTAAGCAGCTAGTATAATAGAATGTCATCCGGGTTTTGAATGTTGCTCACCTCAGTGTGCCCGCAGTGAGGAAGCTGTCAATTTGATCGAGGAGGGGGTGATAACCACCACAATTTCAAGAACAACCATCAACCAAGACCAAGGCTTTGCGTGCTGCTTGGATATAGATTGATCTCTGATGCAACTCAAAGGACTGGTGTGATTCGTTGGTATCTATTAATATCGGTGATAGTGATAAATCACAGGAAGACTAATACAATGTATGACGACTTAAATCACAGGCATACACCCATACATACAAATATCAACATAAAACATGTAGCACATTGTAGATAATGGTTGCATCAGATTTGTCAACTACCCGAGAAAATGAATCAACACTTGGGTGCCAAGCAGTGGCAGATCCAATGAAACCGTTTCCCTCCCAGACCTCCCTGAAAAGCGAGGCTATGGTGTCCACCACTCATTGCTTCAAGTGTCTCCAGACATGTTTGCGCCTCAAAAACTCTGCAGTTGCATGCCAGGTTGGACTCTGAGTCTTGAACTTAGCAAATGTTCATACTTTTTCATACCTTTTCATACTTGTGTAGAGTTAACAAAGTCCATGACCAGTTGACCTGAATGCGATAAGGAAGGGCTCAGGGGTGCAGTGCCAGAAATGTCCCAAGAACTTCTTCAGCGAGGATTATTCCGGCAAGTGTACACCATGTCCCGATGGAAGCACTTCGCCAGAAGGCTCGAGTTCCCCGAATCACTGCAGATGCAAGGGTGGAGAACTCTTCAAGCAGCAGGAATGGAAGCTTGATCAAGCCTTTCAGTTGATTGCCTTTCAAAAAAATATACTGTTCCAGACGTGCACGGCCGCTACCTTCATACAATGGTACCCACAAAAATAAATCCATCCGTCTCTTTGGCAGAATACATTCCGAATCATATACGATATACATTACATACATTTAGGTGATTTGGTGCGGATCTCGGCTCAACTCCCTGGGGTGACCAGTCACCTCTGAAGGCTTCAGAAACATTGGTTGTTGGCATGGGATAGCAAGATCAGTACGCCGCTAAATTGGAAATCGGACAAATCGGCGGTTGGGCAGATAGGTGGATTCCTGGGTTAGGCAGGCCAGCAAACAAGAATGTCTATCTCAATGCTTTCATTTGTCCCAAAATTCTGGACGCATGAGGACATGTGGCTGTCCAGCTATGCATGCACTTCTCGACGATGACTGCGTGAAGTGCAACGATCTGCATTTGAACTGCTCATCTCCAGGTACAAATGCCCTCTTCGCATTGCCTCAGCCGGGATTTAAGCGTTTGGGCAATTCGATTCGCGCATATCAATGTCTCAAGCCGAGCACCAGATGCAATGCGGTTGAGCACGGACCAGAAGATGGATGCGAAGATGGATACAGTGGGCCACTTTGTTCAGAGTGTAGTCCCAAGCACTATGCCATTGGAAGTGCCTGTAAACCGTGTACGGTTGCTGCACGCCGTTTATTTGCTGTGCGAGTTCTATGTTTCCTGGTGCTGGCGCTGACTCTTGGCATTGTTTTCTGGCGATTGCGGCGAAGCTCACACTCGGTCTCTTTGCCGCAAGCTGCTCTCAAGGAGCTGCTCAAACGTCAGGCACCAATCCTTTTACAAATGTGTGGCTTGACTTAATCAGGGAACAAACAACCTGACCGGTTGGCTGGATGTGGTTCATGGGTGGCATCGTTTTGTAGGCTGCCCAGAGTGGGGCTGACAAAGGTTTGAAAAAAACCAGGTCAGAGCTTCTGAGGTACTAAACTAATTTTTCCTTTTTACCCTGAGATGCTAACATGTTGGGTGCACATAGGTTGCAAGATGGATCTCAACATTGAGGTACAATATTTGATAGAATTGTAGATAGAATTGTAGGGCCTGTTTGGATATCATTGAAAATGCATGAGCACAGAAGTTTCCTGTGCTCGTGAATTTCGAAGGTCAACTTTGGGCAATTCTGGCATATTTATCAACCAACAGCAGCAGCCTGGCCATGGCCGCTCGGGTTGGTGACCACGATCTCGCATCGGCCAATTTCTGGGAAGTTCCCTACATTCGTGGAGTTCTTCTTTCACTTCAAGACCTGAAAAATGCCTTCAACTTGCAATGCATTTATGATTCTTGTCTATTTGGATTGTGGCTGGCAATTTCTTTCCTAGAAAAGATGTTTTTTTCCACATGATAACGAATTCGCAAGAATATCCCTGAATTTTGAAGACTATTTTTAGATGGACTGAAGCCATGTCCAACTTTTTCTGAAGCCGATCTTGCAATGGAGAGCCTGCAGAGACATCATCAGTGAATCTTTTGGAGACTGTAATCGAAATATGAAGCAAACATGCAGAGTCATCTTGTTTCACATAGGATGGGTCCAAGTTGCGCTTCACCTTCAGCCTCATAGCTCCGACATTTCCTCTTTTTGTGCTCCTATGTTGCTGCGTACCTTGGTCCACGTTGGGAGAGAATGCACGGGAGTACTGCAGCAGGATCCTAATGTCTAGAGTCCATGAGTAGAGTCTTTGTATTTTTTGGTTTGTAAATTCAGAATGAACCCTTGTGTCGCCTGCTGTGCCTGTTTTGCGAAAATCCATTCCAACTTGACAGATTGCAAAAAGAAAGTCCCTCACCGATTCGTGGCTGATTCATTTTCAACGATCATTGAAGCATTCCGGCACCGTTTTCGCCCAGCTGAACACAACAATCACAACAGGTTCTGGAATTGAAGCGCCGCGGTTTGGGAATCCGTGTTGCACTGCAGGCTGATCTCATCATTTGGTTTGCTGTGGTTTTCCAAACCTATGAATCTGCTAAGAATTTATTCGTGATCCGTTCATGGAGAAATGATGGGATGATGGGATGCATGGACATGGTAGCTGTTATAGCCTGCTACGTTTGGAGATTCACCGAAATTCCCCGCAGGTCATCACATTTTTATACATTGGAGGGGCCTCAGACTCAGCAGCTTTGTTGAGCTGTCAAACGACTGATGCAGGAGGGGAAACTCGGCCTTGACATGCATGAGAGTGCATGAATGGATTCAAGGGCCTGGATGTTGGAATTTCTGAAGAAGAACATGCCACGTAACATGTACATCCATACACTGATCACTGATCACTAGTGTATCTTCAATTTTTTCTCTCACTCGGGGCGCGTCTGAATTTTTGATAATTTTTGCCCGTTTTTTTTTAGACAAGGGCAGGTGCTGCGAACTAAGGACCATCTCCCAGAAACTTTCACTTTCCGACAAGTCATGCCATCTATCTTCTGCAATGAAAAGTCAATGTGGAATAGCTTTGTGTATGTGGTCGGCTACTTCACTGCCTTTTGCTACGGTGTGGTGATTCCATCTTGTCTTTTCTACGTCTTTTCAAGGCAATATTTGGTGCTGCAAAATAGCCAGATGACTGGCTCAGCTGCTGCACACTTGTTGGGCGATCTAAGAATTTGCCTCTATGAGATTCGAGGAAAGTCCACCGAGAAGGTTTCAACAAAGGATGAGAACTTCACACGTCGCCTTGTAGCAACAGCAGCGGCTTACATCTCTGTGCTTGTGCGAGGGCCAGTTCGGGTGCGCATCGAAGATGGCATTGCCATTGTGAACTTTGAACAAGGTGCGGCTGGAAAATGGATGAGTTCGCAAGGCTCCAAAACTTCCAAAACCTCAAACCCATCGCCGTGATTAGTGATGTCATTACCTGCTTGCAGGTGAAGGTGAACCTTTGGAACGAGGTGAATGTCCACCAAATGATTTGGCCGCCTGGACGTTGGAGACACGTATCCATGAGCGGGCGGTTACACTGACTCTTGTCGATCTGTGAAGTTTTGCGTCTGCATGGTCCATGGCAGGTCCTGAGATTTAAAATCTCCCTGAGTTGAAAGCACAAAAGCAACAAAGAGTCATTATGAATTGATGAACATATGATGAACTGATGATGACAAATGGTAAGGTAATGTCAAACAAATGATGAACAAATGCTGAAAGGTAAAACTGTTTGCCCAGTTTCAGACCAAGGAGATGCTGTACCATTGCTCGAATGCTCCAAGAGAGATCCATTCTTGATGCGGTGGCTCCCAAAGATCGGGTCTTACTTGGCTCCCAACATTTGCTTTGGAAGTACATGCTCAGCACCTCGGACGTGTCGATGTCCAAGAGTTGAACAGACACTGAGTTTGGATTCGAAGATATTCAAAGGACATTTTGACAAGGAAGGATTGACAATTGACAATGTCTTACAGTCAAAACTTTCTGCATATGTATCTTTACCTTTTCCTTCCAGTAGGCAACAAGTCATTTCATGGGCCAGAATCACTTGAATGAAGGCCAGATTGGGACAGAGGTCAAAACATTCTCTTGTTGAGCCTTGATTTGTGTAGGTTTCCAAGGATGAATACTGTGGCCAAAGTTGGGGCATTTTAATCCTCACATCCCTAGGTCAAAATCTTTGGATGGAAATCGCGAAGAAGCTGGTGGCAGTAAGCTTGGTGAGATTGGTGGTCAGCGTCAAAGGTTCTTTGTCGGTAAACGAGTTGATACAAGTTGCTTCTGGATTCTTGTGGGACATGGTGATTGGAAAGCAGAAAGAAACTGTGGGCTGGTGGTTCGTGTGTTTTATTTTTCATGCCCAGTTTGGGAGGTTTATCCACTGTCTCGATGGTTGTCTGGAGGTTTGGAATTTTCCTTGGGAATCACCCTGACTATGGCTGCCACCACCGCAATGATGCAGCCATATTCACAAAAACAGGCACGGATGACATGTGGTAGAAACGATCATGGTCAATTCACAAAGCCATGGAAAGTCATGGCATGAAAGATGGTTCATTGATGTCGGCATCACGGTTCGGTTAACCCCCCCTTGCTGTTCTTAGGCCCTGTCCTCACCTGAACCCCAAGCATCAAAATCATACAAAATCATATAAAATCAAATCATATGAAATAATATAAACTCATCAAAGATCTTCAAAGAAACAACTTTGCAATCATTGGAAAACATCAAAATAACAGGTGAATACTTTGCAAAGTTGCAGCTTTCTCTGTTTGGCGCTGGCAGCTTGGAGCTTTGCTTCACAAGCCGTCTGGCTCAGTCGAATGGCCTTGGCTGTGCCGTTTTGCGTCAGCATCTTGCAGTGTATCAAACCCGACGGCCCAGAGAACTTGGCCGAGCGCCTTCGGCAGGAGCTTGTATATGGTTGGATGGTTTGCTGGCATGAATCAACAGGAATCCATAGATCAAACTCACGTTTCCCGTTTCCATCAATCCACTTTTTTTTGCATTCACTTGGGTCCAGACTTGGGTTGATGAAGTATGTCCTCCAAAGCAATTGGAAACTATTTTGACGGAAGAGTCATGTGCGCCCATGCTGTCGATGTTTCGGAAGGATCTGGAAGCACAACTTCCAGCGTTGCAAAAGGGAGAGACAGTCGAAGTGAGTGCAGAAACTTGACTCTGACAGATGAATCGAAAAATGCGTTCAAATATTCACTCATACTTTGCATTCAACCCCCCTGTCTTGAGTATAGTATACTGTAAATAAACGCAAATAACTAATCAATGACTATGTGCACAAGACACACTTACGCCTTCGGTCAAGTAGACTGACTCAAATTTGGATTTATCCTGGCAGCGACGACCTTATTTTGTTTTTCTTGCAAACCGGTCGGGGAAAGCACTTGAAATGCCTGTGACAATGTGCTGTGGATTGTTTCGACGTATACAATCAATGAATATCAATGTATCAATGAGGGGTGGGCGTCTGGGAGACCAGTCACAGCATCTTGAAGGATGGCTGAATTGATTTTATGTCGAAAGTTGTTGCTTATCGGTGACGAGACTAGATCTATTAGACTAGAAGGGCTTGTCTTGCGGCAGTTTCTTCAAGCGTTGGAGGTCAGTTGAGGAAACTGGATAATGATATGATGGAAGTTTCAAAGCCAAAACAGCCACGTATGCAGGATTGTTCAGATAGCAACATCTGCTTGAAACTTGAAACCGATCTCAGGAGATATGCAACTTCATTTGAGAGCCCAAAGATGCCTAAGGGCCGAGCTGGGCTTTGCAAACACTGCATCTGGCGACATCGGATTCATCAAAGCAAAGCTTTTGATCAAGGGCTTACGGGCTTCAATCTGTGGAAAAGTATGAAAAAGTCCAGCAGATTTTTTACACGTACCCTGTGCACCGCAGGTTTCCATTCTACGTGTTTCAGCTTAAATCAATTCGAATCAATTGAAACGAAACCTGTGAACACAGATGTGGACGCCACAAGCTCCCGGCCTTTCAACTTCAACGGGTTGACTCGCCCAGGGAGACGACCACTCCGGTGCGAGAAACTGCCACAGCCGGCTCTGCGTTGCTGAGTCCAAATCTCAGATGCGAGTCAGTCGAGGCATCATTTCGCCATCTCGTATTATGAGTCATTGGAATGAATGGGAACATTTGCATACTTTTGCACCATATGAATCTGTACGTATTTGAGATTCTGGAAGTATGTAATGACATCCCCGTCATGGAACCAAAATCAACATACCAGCTATAGATCACACTGTAGATCTCTTTATGTTGGTTAATATCAGAGATAGCTTCAGCAGCAAACCAAACCGACCAAACCCTGTGCATCATTAGGTCTGGGCTCCCTCTTTGCAGCAGCTGCTCTACAGGAGCACTATGAAGGTGGACCGATGGTTTCCCATTTTTATTATCACCACCAGCACTGGAGTAGTTCTCGACCCAGTCATTTGCAAATGAAATCTTGTGAACCCCGCAAACCAAAACAAAAAGTGTCAACCACAGCAAAACACATGGTCAGGCTTAAGACATCTTCGGGTGTCGGTGAACCTGTGAGTTGTGAAGTGAAGCAATACAGTAAACAGGAAACATCAAATCATCAAGAGGTTCTTGGTGATTTCATGTCCTTTTCAGAGTCTTGTGCAAGCGAGTCATAGGGATGATATCATGATACATATTTCAGAACATTTCTGTTTCTATTTGTGCTAAACCTTTCTGGCTTTCAATTGACTCTGAACAATTCGTACGAAGAGGCTCTGCAACACCAAAGCTGTTAGAAAGCCTGGGCCTCAGACATTTGGGCATGAGTATGAGTATGTCATGGCCATGAGTGCAGCTGTGAATGTCAGCCATTGATGCTGATGAAGTACAGTGCTTGTATCTCTGAAGTCCCCAACATTACTATGGTAGCCAGGCAGGTGATCAGGCACCCAGCCAGGCTTGAAAGCCAAGAAGCTGCAAACTTCTCACTTTATGGAGCTTTGTGACTATATGTCGGGCAGGTGCGGAGTGATATCCAAAAGGCTGTGCTAGCATCCCTGCCAACTCGGACCTCATTTTCATGCATCTTCCGTCAAAGTTGATGCGCGACTGTTTTTCTTTTCCGGTAGTTGTGAATTTGATGAATCTGTTCATCTTTTGAGTAGCCTTGGATGATGAGTCTTTCTTACTGGAATACCATGTCGTTCAGGCGTGACACCTGTTGCCTTTTGCTCAGCTCAACCAAGGCGAAAGAGGCCGGCCCATCCTTTCAATATCTGTCAATATGTCCTTGTATGCTTGTGATGTTTTGGGTGGAAGGTTGAAAATACGTAGTTCTCTTGCCGAATGTTTTCTACGAAAGGGTCTGCAAAACAGTTGACATGAGGGATGCCCATCCACTCCATGGTCCCCAAGTTTGAGAACCTGCGATTGTGCACAGGTGTCACCTGCAAGGCCTTCGCGGCTGTCAAAAGCCCCCTGGCATGTCATTGTTGAAGTGATGACACATCTTCGATGGATCGATGGATCAAACGGTTGCCATATCCTAGTCTTTGGACTCGATTTTAATCCTATGATTCATCCAATCCAATGATATTGATGTTGTATGAGTATTGCTTGATATCGCAGATGGACGTGGTCGTGAGGTGCCAAAAGGTACCTGTTCAGAGACTTTGACAAACCATGACAAACCTTAGATGTTTAGATTTCGAAGGACGCATGCAACAAACTGCAACTGAGGCCGCTGCCAAACCCACGTTAGTGGCTCAATCACAGGGGAATGACAAATCTCCGAGATCAAGAGTTGTGCAAAAACAGTGAATTCATCAACGATTTATTTACAGTACGAGCGATTGATTGTCTTCTGGAGTTTTCTTGCCAATGAACATCAACCTGCAAGTGCGAGTCTGAAAGGCCAGATCCAACGCAGGGTAGGCGTTTGAGAGTTTATTGGAGATACATGAATGACATTGCATGATATTACATAGATTACAATTACCATGAGTTCCACTCACTGTTTCCAACACCGTGTCGCTACGTTACCTCAAGGCCACTGGAGGAGTTGAAGCATCTTCCTGGGCAGGTGTCTTCTTTTGACAAGAAATCTGTTCCCAACTAGTCATCTAGGTGAGTTTTCCGGGTTTCGACTTTGACCATTATTAATTGAGTCATATTGAATCCAAAGAATTATCTTCTTTGCAATTTATTTGATGGTAAACATTCCCTTTGGTTCAGCGCGGAGTCGCTAGGTGGAGAGTGAAGGCATCGAGAGTGAATCGTCTGGTGCCTGGAATAGGTATTTGGTGATCCACTGCAGCTCGTCGAGTCAACGCTCGATGAAAAAGAACTCTCCAAGATCGCATCGATAAGCATTGAGACCTATGCATTGAGTCAATCATCGTCAATCAGTCTCAGTTCCAACCTCAGAGGTCATCGGACGAGACAGAGGTGGATTCCGATTCTTGATTGCAACCTGCAAGACATTTGCAACTCTCGCCAGTTCCAGTCTAAGCACGTCAAAGCCAATCAAAGCTTGTTAAAACAAAAGCGATCCAAAGAAATACACAGGAACTGGCTAGGTCTTATTCGTCGAGAAAGTCACATGTTGTGGGGGATTTCTTGCGATTCGATTAAACATGCAATAAGGAAGGGTTGGGTACAATTTACCTTGTCCCTTCACGTTGCTTCCAGGACAGTCATATCACACCCAAAAAGTCAAAGTATCGCAATATTTGAAAGCTTTTGTACCTACGCAACAGAAATTCACGTCCAAACGGTAAAAGAAGATAATAGATAAAAAACCTATACATTCCTCTACGTGAGATTACATAGGATCGGTAGACCGTTTGCATTTTGCTCACGAAAGTCATGTTCTAGCACAGACACAGACCCGCCGGGCTAGTCTCCCAGTTTGGACACCCTTTGCTCAGCGTTGCCGAGGAGAGTCAACTCGATCGGCCAAAGACACCGTTCAGAAGACCCAGTCGCGGCATGGGAAGGTGGTCCATGAATCACGACGAAAATGTAACTTATTGTAGTTTTGTTAAAAATTCTCTCGACTCGCGAGAGCTCCCAATTTCAACATCTCCATCTTCTATTGATTCTATTGCTCATCATTGAACCGTTGTTATCCGTTGTTCCATTTTGCTCCCAAGGCCGAAAGCTGTTGACCCGGAGCCGGCCCACACTGAGGTGCCGATGTTGCAGAGTTGATCAGAACAGCGTTGCAATCTGACCAGGTAAAGAGAGGTAAATGGCAAAGATACGTAAAGGTAGGCAAAGATAGGTAAAAATAAACACAAACGATATAGGTCAGCATGTAGGTAAACTATGGTAAACCATTAGATAGCCACATTTATGAAATTCAGAGTATTCCTTTTACATTCCGTCCTTCTAAATTTGTGTGTATATATTGAAGCCTGAATGGCTGTATAGTTAAGAGTTAGACCTGCAGTGCTTTGTTGGCGTGGGAAGTTTGCTTGGCTTTTGGCATCCCTGTTGAAGATTTAATCAGGGCAGATCACCCATCTCAGCCGCCCCAGGAACGTTCATCAGAACAACCCCAAGAGCAAGCAGTGCCGCAAAGGAAAAAGCGGCGGATTCTGGATCTCCGAGAGACTACGTGTGGAACTCAGTATGGAAAACCGCGGATTCTACGTGGGTTCTAGGGAAGCACCGGAAGCCTATTGAATTTTGATCGTCTCGAAATTCATTGGCTCTAGACATCTAGATCTCAAACGTGGCATTTGCCATTTGGGTGTGCGAGGAGAAAGGGAGGAAAGGATGTTGAGAGGAAATCAAAACGCTGGAAACTCGTTCACCAAAGTCCTTCCGGAGAAACAAAATTCTAGTGAGGCCAAACATGAACCTGCCTGTGGAAGAACTACGGGACTTGGTGCGCCACAGTGACGAAAGAGCCAGATTCCTGTAATTCACCTGTTCCAAATCTAGGTCACTTGTAGGTCTTGGCAATTGTTTTTAATGATCATACAATATATTGGATATGCTTGGACCATCGACATGCTCATCCCAAACAGTTCATCCTAAGTATGTCTATCAGCGTTCCGGAAACAGGTAGGTTGTGTGTAAATCTGATGGGCCTGACGGCATTAAGCTTGATAGATTAGCTTTCGGCTGACCGGGTTGCTGGCAGGAGTCGATTAGTCAAACGAGCCACAACGCGTCAAGATCGGCAAATGAATCATTTTACCAATGCAATGATTTTGATATTATGATACAATATATAGATTAGTGATTAGTAGATTCATTTGTGACAATGTCATTCGTTTGAGTCCGAGAGGACATCCAAATGCATTCGTTTGAACTCCATTCCGTTGGGACCTTGATGCATATTGGAGCCAGGCGGTGGCACGGGCTCGCTTGATCAGGCAAGTTGATCTGGATAGAAGGATTAGAAGGCATATGCAGTCGCTTCGATCCTGAGGGCATTATACGACACAAATGTTGGGAGTCAAGACACAGCAGCTTCTCCAAAGCTTTCCCAACATATTTCAATCACTAGATGCGCTATATGCATGCTGGTGAACACAAACCACCCTGGTGACCAGGTTAGAAGCAGAGGAATTTGCGTTGAAGCAGCTTGTACAAAATCTACAGGTGAAGATGTGGGGGAAATGGCCAGGAATCTGCTACCAAGCGCTGCCACATCTTCCATGTACTGGAATTAGCTAAGTCCCTCAGATGCCCTTTGAACCCTGCGTCCTTGTGACAGGGGATATGAGATAAGCCTGAAACATATTATATCCGCACATTTGTTGAGGTATCTGGTACCCCGGGCAAGTATTGCCATAATGTACCATTTTTTACCTCGGTTCATCAGTTGGATCTTCAAATCATTTCATCAGTTCGATTTTCCTCAAGCTATGAACATGGCTTATTCACCCCAACTTCAGCCACGAAGGAATGATTATTGCAAATGAATGCCCAACAAGTATGTTCAAGCGGAATGTCCAATGCGTGCCACGTGAGGTTTCATGCTATTTCAATGTCATACCCCTAGTCTTTCTGAGCCAAATCAATCCAAATCTCCAAATCTGTCTTTTTTCGTTTTTGCATTTCGTTTGCATGTTTTTTTTCCCCGAAGTTTCCGTTTTAACATTTTAACCTGCATTTTTTGTTGCGTTTCAACACTGCCAGGTTCAAAGGGACTTTTGCGCTGCAGAGCTGGCAGACGCGCAGGCGAAACGACCACGGCTCTTTGAGGTGCGGAGCTGATCCAACGAAAAGGCAAAGTTTGGTCCAACTTTCTTCATCAGATATCATATTAATTTATATTAAATTTATATAATTTATATTCATCTCGTATTATAGGATAATAATGCGCTCGTGGAATATGATCTGTCTAATGAATATTATGTATATGTGTGATGAGTTGGCATGATCTGTTCCAACATGTTTCGCTGAGCTCAGGAATTTCAGGAATGCCTTCAGGCATGGACGTTGGAGCTGTTGGAATCCATGATTCATGATTCCAAAAATCGTCTTTTGCGCATGATTTCTTGGATCGTCGCTGCTGCATTGGCCATTTCAGGAGGAGTTTGGGAAGTCCTTTCTTGTCACCACAAACAAAGTGACCAAGTGAATCTTTAGTCTTGTTCCCGGGCTTTCGCACGGTTGCAGGCGACAGTTTGCCAATACACAAAATTTCCATGAGAGTGACACTGTCAGAGTTTCATTTTTGAGAATGCCAGGCCGAGTGCGAAGTGCGCTTTCCTGATCTTGAAGGTGCGCTTTGCCCAGCTCAATCCTTCACAGACAAAGGCTCAATGACGGCAATAGCAACATAATGTGTTTTCATATTTAATTTTCATTTGAGGATTTGATGACGATTACAGTTGGTAGCACTGGTTTGTCCGATATATCATACACACCCATACACCATATTTGTTGTTTGAGCAGAATCGACGGAGGACACTGGATCAAGGGTCCATATGGTACGTGTACGTGCTTGTTTGTCTCATAGCTTGGTTGCATGAAGTGGCGTGGCTCACAAGTGCTGCATGCCTGCTTACCCCTCAACGACTCAAAAGTATCGGAGGCTGAGAAAAGGTACCCAATCAACTATTGTTTTTTGGCTGTTTACAGTATTTAGAAGTTGTACACTCAAGCATCTATCCATTTTGCAGCCAACAGTTGCCTTGCTTGGGATCCTAACATGATGAAGATGTGACATCTTTCACTTGATTAAAGAATGAAACATGTCACCCCGATAGTGACGTTATTTGCATTGGCTAAGTCTCTCAAACATCAAATGCATCTCAGTCTTGGCCAAAGGATCATCAGATCCCGAAGGAGATTTGCTTTACAGGTGGGAAAACGGGAAAAGAGTTGTGTCATGAGGAAAACTCACTTTTCAGGGAAACCAGTCTGTCACGGTCTTACATCTTACACGCAGTACCGTATCAGCCAGGGGCCCAACTTGTCAATTGCGGGGATTTTACTCATCGAACATCTGGGTTCAACGCTGCACTTTGCAGGTTGTTTGACTTTCTTCCAAGATGGAGGAAGGCTGAGAATCGCGTTTCGTGCTGGTTACTGTGTTACCAAGTTTCTGGATCAGCCCCGATGTTCCTTAACAGAATCAATGGGAATTGAGTTTCAGATGGGACATGTTGGAACTATCAGGCATTGGCTTTTGATGTCGTGCCAGGTGGCATCTGTTCAGTAGCTACCCACCAATGGTGAGAAAATGCGAGGCAGCAGGCCACCCAAGCCAATGCTGGCAACTTGAGTATCGACAGTGCGATACATGTACGTAATTATAACGACAACAGAAGTGACACCAATATCTCGGATTGTCGGTATATCCCTGGAGAACTCACAACCCTAGTGGTGTCTTCCTGTGTGTCCGGTTTGACTGCTAGTCCTACTATTCCCTCACTCAGAACTTGTGATGTGTTGATGCCGTCAGGCTGGGAGAAAAAGGCAGCAAATGCAGCTTCAATTTCTCGACAGAAAGACACGGATTGGAGCCGGCATCTATCGATTTAATCAATTTATTTGTGAAGATCAGAAACAGGCAACATGGCTTTCCGTCAGAAGACATCAGCAGCATAAGATGTTATAGTTTTGACTTCACTCGTGCCTTTGCCAACATGGCTTACTCGAGAAGATCGTTGAGTTCAACATGTTTGGCAGTCTCATGGTTTGTCCGCCACTTCACCATCTTGCTTTGATCCGCCAGATTCACATGGGCATGGCATGGCCTACAGTAGCTGTTGGAGCTGTTTGTACTACGAGCTCTGAGGAACATGTCACCACTCAAAATCGAAGAAAACCAAACACAAAGCACTAGCGGGCGTTGATTGTGAATGGCTCACACCCCAACATATTGGAAACTGCATTTGAAAGCTTGAATCTCAAAGCGCAACGTTTCTTCCAGCAAGACATTCCAGGGCTTCTGCACTTCCAAACCTCGGAATCATCATACTTGAATCAGAACTTTTAGGTCAACATGGTCAACATGCAGTTTGGGTAGCATAGACAACCCGTGACTTGCAATCGCTTTATGGGCAGCCCGCCTCCCAGGTCGTGGCGGGAAGTTGGAAGGAAGGTGACAGAAGCGACAGAAGCTGTTTCCCATGCACCGAAGCTGCTAGGCCGCCAAAGCGCAAATGCGATGAAACCAGTTGCAGGCCAGAAAGCGGCGGCTTCTGCTTTGGCGGAAACCGCAAGTCCACATGTATTAGAACATAACGCTTTGACTAGTTACAATAATCATCACGCATCCGATGCATTTTTCTTTGCGAGCCAGTTGGCCAATGATGTTAAGTAAATTCATTGCGTGTGATTGGCAGAGAATAGACTTGGCTGATCCCTCCTGACGGTCAATCTTACAAAGGATTATATAATTAATTGTGCTATGAATGAATCAGTTGATAATCATATTCATCCTCATGCTCCTACCACTCCGAACTAGCATACAGATTATGTTGCAGTGAGGACTCCAAGGCCGGAACAACCCAACCCCTTTCTCTGGGCTGTTCTGAAGATGTTTGTGTTGACATTTCATGACTAGAGACTTGCTTCCAAACAAACGAGTTGGTCAAGGAATATCTTCAACTTGCTTTAGATTGTAGTGCAATTTGGACTGGTTTTCAGATCCTTCTACTTGCACCGCCTGGATCGAAATATCCATCATGCAAGTTTTCTTATAGTCTTGGACATCACTGGTTCATGTCGGTTCCAAGAATTCTCAATCATCAGGTGTCCTCAAGATCACATTGTGGAATTGGAAATTCAGCAGACGATGGCAACGACAGGCTGTTGGTACGGCTTCGGACCAAGACGTCCCTGGATCAGCAGACTTGCCTTCAGCGAACCCAGTCCACAGCTTTGCCTGGCAGGGAGAGGTTGGGAGAAGGGTGGCTTTACCTCTCCCGTTTGTTAGCTATGCTGGCTGGATACTTTCCCGACTTTCCCGTTGTTCTTTGAGCCCGCCAAACTTTTTGGCATACTATTCCAGCTAGTCACTCTATGGGATAATCTGGAGAGCTCAAGGTTGCCCCCAATGACATAATTCACAGAGCGTAAGAAGCGTACTGGCTACATCCGGTAACCACGGTGTCGGTGGCAGGCCGCTGTTGCCAGTCCAAACACAGGACCGGCTTGCATCAGCAGATTCTAAGCAGCATGCGGCAGGTTGATTTACCCGTTGTTCTCTTCCTGTCGCGCCAGGACCTCTATGACCTCCATGGCTTGAACTTTCCTGTTAAGGTCATGTTGGGCTTGGATGGTCTTTGTGCATTTGCTGAGAGGAGCATCAAGTCACTTTATCCTTGGCAGAATCATTATGCGTTTTAGTGATAGGATTGATAGGCACTGTTGTCGAAAGCCAATTTCGTGATTGCTGCAGGGGCCTAAAGTGGCACTGGCCAGTTGCACCAAGGGGCAAGGGCCTCAGGAAGCAGTGTATGGTGTCGAAATAGGTCAATACCTGACCTACTGTACTGATGAAGAATTACATTTTGCTTCAGCAAACATTTGCCATGTGAATCAATGGGTCTAGGAGTCTAGGTGCTGAATTCGATGTGCAAGGAGCTTTTGACTTAAAAAGTGCTTCGGCGTATTTTGGATGGGTCTTTCACAATTGCAAGAAGAGACTCAGCTACCACTCAACAAGCATCCCGCTTTCAAGAGTTGCTACATTCCGTTGGGCCTTGGACTTTTGCCTCATTCATCTACATTCCCTCTCTCTCACTCTCATAATACATAATTCAATATTCAATTGCGAATGCTCAAATTCGCTTTCAATGCCAGGTGTCCAGCGGAACGCTTGCGAGAATGGCTCTTTTGGCACTTAGCCAAGGTGCTCTCAACCGGATGTTGGGTTGACAGGATGGACCACGAGCATCCACGAGCTGGGTAGTCAAGATTGATATTCATCCATTCCCCAGGGGGGACTTGTTTTGGTGGATTTGGGTAGACTGCCCTACTGAGCCAAAGTCGCTTTCGGGGGCAACATGATTTTACGTGGTTATCATTCAACCAAGCTCTGCCAGGGCGTTCAGCTGATCCTCTTCCGATGGGCAGGGAAGCTTAGCTACCAAGGCTGCAGCGCGAGAGGTTCTTTGCGACAGTGCTGCATGCTTGGCTGTTGAGAGATCGTAGGTGCCAGCTACACACGCTGAGGAAGGGCGCCTTGATCCAGAGCATGAAGCTGCCACTCGGAGCAGCTGGAAAAGACAACGGAGGGGAAAACGCCTAAAGTCCTTGCTTCCTGGACCTTGAAAGGAAAAAAGCGAAACAGTACAGACAAAACATATCCTCAAAGTTCCAGTGTGGAGAAAACTTGTCAACGTTAGAACGACAGGTCAGAAAAATGCACAGCAAGTCAGACTAATTATTAGAGGTGGCAGATGGGTGTCCAAAGGCTTGTGCCAAGATATCCCAAGATGTTGGGAGAGCATGCAGTGATGCAGGCGAAATATGTAATTTTATGTAAATTTGTTTTCAATTGTTGAGTCTAATTGGGCTGAATTTGCAACAGAATTGACCAGCCACTTGTTCATGATGTCGACGATGTCGCTGACTTTTGCGAGCCGGTACACCCTCCCGGGCAATTCTATTCCATTCCACTCGAATCTATTTTCGCTGCCAATAGTGATCTTTTGCGATCTTTTGTGTAGCAAATGTGGTTGACTGTTAGATGCTTTGTTCATGTTTTTTAGGGCTGCTTGTACAGTACATCATGACATCATGATATATGCAAAATCTTTGCTCTTTCATGGCTCTAGCCTTGCTCTTCTCTTCGCATTTGTGCCCAGATCTTGGAAGACCCGCAGATGAGCCAACGAGTCGTCTTACTGGAGCGCTCCATTGAGGTGGAACTGAATGTGTTTTGGAAAGAAGTGAAGATGGGCATCCCCAATCCCCAAAATGTCTTCGAATAGACCATGTTAATGAAGCTGTATATAGATACTGCAATGAAGAATCTATCTAGTAAATAAATACAGGACCTGAACCAATTTTGTACTCTAACAGAAATAGCATCAAAAAAAGATCGTGAATCTACTTTGCGACAAATAGAAATCCATTTACCTTGGGCTAAGCTCAATCTGGACTTCCTGGTCCCGCACTTGAATTGACAAAGAAGGTTGACGCTGGTGACTTGAAGCTTGAAAATACCATTTGCAGTCGGAATGAACTTGTGAATTGACTATAGAAACATACTACGTACTACGTACAGTATAGTATATATAGAAACATACTACATATATATATATATATATTTTTATCCTCACCCAGAGCAGATGGACCTGGGTGACAGGGCAAAGCTTCCGGGAGCTTCCAACGAGTGATGACAAGACAAATCAAGTGATCCAGCTCAGATGAGCTCAGATGGAAGGCAGATGAGGGCAGACGAGGCAGAAATAGTGCTGAATCATCAGGTCGTGCAGCGTCCGGCATCTTGCTGATTTTTTGTGAAGCTCTTCTTGGTCCAGGGATGATGATTTTTTCACATTGATGGTTAAGCAGATATTTTCACACTGCTGATGGGATTCAAAGGAAGTGAGCAGTTGAGAGACTATAGGATATCGTCCCCTTGTATTTCACATAGGATATCTCAGAATGCTGGTCTATTCCAACAAGTCACCCCAAGTGTTGACCCTCAATCTTTTCTCGTTTAAGAGCTTTGCTACTAGTGTTATGAAGCGAAGACAAGTTTGAAACAAAGCCAGACATGGCAACTGACTAAGGTTTGTTCATCATGCCATCAAGTTTGCTAGAGAAAGAGGGTGGCTGCCCCAGAAGCTGCCTTGTGCAGACAGCCTCGTAGTGGATGATCATCCGTGCAGACTGTTCATGTTCATGACCTGTGACAGGTGTGCCTTCTTGTTGCATCTTGACGACGATGAGCTTTTATACCCAGAGGTTAGGAGGGGAAATTCTTGACGTTCACGTGACACTGATGGAAGTCCTTGCCAAGTCCTCACCCCGACACAAAGATGATCAGAGCCTAGCACATTCGCCAGCTCGTGCAGCTTGCCTTTCGAGTTTTGGACGAAAGGATTCCCACATGTTGTGTTTGTCTGGATATATCGTGTGGTCACTGCTTGTGATGTGTGCACGGTGAAAGTGCCATGTCTCAGTTGACTTTTTCTCAGTGCGTCGCACAATTTTTTGTTGCCTCTCTGAACCTGACAGGGGGAAGGCGACATCCCGGCACTCTTCGAGAAGCACTTGAAGAGTTCCAAAAGGCACATGTTTTGTTTTCCAGTTTTCCACATGTTATTGCATTTGAGTAAACTCAAGTGTCTACAGTGTCTACTCTTTGGCGCCTGTCCTTGGATAGCTGGATCTATCAGTCCTGGATATTTTGAAGACGCACGGTGTTGATCGCTTGTGCCAAACAACCTCACCGTTGCTTCAGGTGTGTGCACTTCAACAACCTCGAGGCTGACGTTGTTGTGCTGTGCATGATAGTTGCTTTTCAGGGAAGACCTCAACCAACCTTGACCATCAATGACGGCTCCCTTACGGGATGCGATTCCAAGAGGCCCAGTCCTTTGAGTCCACCGTTCAAATTTCTATTCCAACCCTGTCCCTGAGTAATCTATGCAGATCCTCATTACTTGAACATTTGAAACCATCCCAAAACAGACAGCGCGACAAGATGGGACAAGCAATGGTCAATCCATGTCAATCCAATCATCTTATGCGAATTGAACAAACATACAGATTTGACCCGTACACTGCGTCGTCACTTCACAGGCGATCTACCGCTTCCAGGAGCAGCATGGTCGGCCTTTTTCGAGGGCTTCCACATGCTTCAGGCAGTCGACAATTGATGAGTCGACTCAGTCGACTGTGAATTCATGTGCTATTCGGATCGATTTGGCAGTTCCTGTTGCTTTTGCACTTTTGCTAGGTGAAATGGAAACCTGGTATTTGAGATTATTTGAGCAAGATTTGAACAAAGGCCGATAATGGCATAATATATATTGTGCTGACGCAACTCATTTCAAGACACTTGACATGTTGATGAATATCCAAGGGTATCCGAGAGTATTGTGGCGATTGGTTTCCAGAAGTGATCTTTTGTTTGGAAATGATGAACAATGGATTCGAAATTCATTTTGGACCAATCTGACAACAACGCCAAGATTCATTTAGTGAACACGTGTCTCCGCTCTGATGGTTCCTGTAGCTTTCAGACATAGTGACGACAAGAGACACAAGAACCATGAGGAGCAAAAGTCCAGTAGAATGCCCAGGCAGCTCCATAAACTCTAGTCGAAGCAACGCACATGCTTTTTGAAATGAAGTCGAGCACAGATGAAAAATCTGGAAAGCTGCGGTTTGTCTCAATTTGAGCTCAGAGATACCAAGCTGCAAGTTTTCAATCGTTATCAAGCTCTAAATCAAGGGCGTCATTAGATGTTATTATGAGACATCGCATCCAAGGAAATAGGTCAATTATGATCAACTAAGCCATGGACACCCTGTGCCGTCCTTGAATCAAATCGAGGGACACCCAGAGGACCACAGCAATCATAGGCTGGATCACCATCTATCCGTCCATCCTTCACAGCACTCGGGGCGGTCCCAATGCCGCCAAAGAAGAAAGCTGATGCGGCGGTCCTCCTTGACATGTTGAAAACAAAAGAGCATTCAATGATCTGGGTCATTCATTTATTATTTTTGTTGCCATTTATATTATATAATACCTTTTTGATGTTGAAAACTCGCCATTTCGGAACATGTACTTTGGACCAACCAGGATTCGTTTGGGATTTCAAGACTCAGACCAGGGATCTGCTGCTCGGTATTGCAAATGCCTTGAAGTGTCAGGGAAAGGCAAAAGGAAAAGCAAAAGCCAAGGTGAAATCGGCCGTCGTCTCAGAGGAGGTAAATAATTGTGTTGGTGCATTGAAACTTGGGAAGTTCAAAAGCACCTCATCCGCTTGCTCCACATCTGTTATCCGCATGATTCCAAGGCCGCTACAAAAGCGGCCGCAAAAGGTTCTACGGTGAGCTTCTCTTCGGCCACATCGCTCAAGGCTGGGGTCAGGGTGTTAGCAGGCAGACAAAAAACCATCTAAACATATCTAAACATATCTAAAAAAGACAAAGAGTACGACAGTAAGAAAATGTAAGAAGTAAGATTCCCCAAGCTTGGAGCGGGAAGTCCCACATTTCTACACCAATCCGATCCCATCGGGCTGTATACTAACTCATGTATACTTAGCCGTAGCTCTCAAACCATTGACAAGTTCACCGAAGCATTGGTGTAGGCATCACTTGCACTTTACGCTCCCAATATTTTTCTTCCAACATTCAAAAGGATTTTCCCGATGCCCGGTCACTGTTTTTGAACCACGCATTTAAATTTAGTCTTCTTGCATGCTTGATGTCCCTTAAGTTCCCCTTCAGAATTCTTCCTCCGGCCCATGGCTTTTGGCTCAGCAATGACGCCGTGACAGAGCACGGTTGCAGGGGGGTGCTGGCGCCGCGCGGTAATCACGCCTGTGCAAAACAGGCTGCGTTGTACATAGACGCCAGCACCTTGTCCTGACACCCAATTCAATCAAGGAACATTTGTCAGACCATATGAAGTCAAAAAGTATTGCCTTGTGTTTTGTTCATGATATTGATGTTGTTGTGAAGAAGGACAGTCTGCCAACAGCAACAGAGGCGGAACGAATCGGAAGTGACTCAAAGTCAGACTCAGAGATGCATACTCAAAAGCAAGAAACACAATCGTCACTAGCACCTGCAAACCGCAGAAGCAGGAAAACAGATTGATGAGTGTATGTGAGTGTAAGATCTTTGTGTCCGAAACCCTGAAATTCAGCTTCTAAACGCGCTAACCATGGAGACTGATGGGGTGCCAATGGAGCTTCCCGCCTTTCTGCCTCTCACGGCACTTTCGGTGGGTCGACCCTTGGAATTTGGGGATCTGGGGCATAGGCACGTTGTGATTTCGCGATTTCACCCCTCCAATTGAGCAGATCTCACATCGGACTCGCATGATGCCAGTCTAAATTCTAGATTAAAGGTGTGCAGTGATATATGGTATGCTTGATGCCTCTATGTGTTTTATCGTGTTTTGCATTCATAGCATTGTGTGGAGCAACAGCAGTTCACTTTGACAGCGTACATCTCGTACTGTGGCGTTGTGATGTGTCTTGCTGAGGACATGCTTCGACCAACCATTCCATGATCTTCCTTTGGGTAAGCGGCATCAAAGGCATCGGCACCAAACCTGGCGAGAAGAAGCTGGTTGTGGTAGTCGTTCAGGACTTGAAATTGTTGCTGTTGGGCCACCGTGTTTCTGGAGTTTCCATTGGACTTGCTTTATTCTATGATATTGTATGTATGTGTGTATATATGTAGCTGATTCGCTGCAAGTAGATACATAATATGTATAATTTGTATAATTATTTATTTTATGTGTTGTCTTCTGTTCTGTCGCCTTCCATCTTCAAATTGGTCGAACAAAAGTTTCAAGTTTACAACACAATGACCACATTCCCAGTCTTCCGAGTCTTTCTCTCTCTCTCTCTCTCTCTCAACAGCTCGGAAGGATGAAGAAAAGAAGCAGCCAGCGACGATGCTTCGCTCCAGCTGGGCCTTCAAAAACAGCCCGTTTTTTGCACCCGAGACAGACGAAGGCAGCAACCGGCCGCTGCGTCACTTGGCAGAGTTACAATGCTCCATGTCGGGGAGAGATCTGAATGGCATTGCGGTCCTGTTTAGATGACTCTAAGCTGTGTAGCTACTGTATAAGAAACAGACATAGACATATAGAGAGTTTTCTCGGAAACAACTTGAAAGACCTTTGTCACAGAACAACCTTTAAAATGGCTACAAAATTGTGGTCACATTTCAAGGGTATTTGACTGTCTTTAGTGAAAGTTGCAGAACAAGGGATTCTCAGGGGAAAAACACACACGTTTTCCCACTGTTCTTCACAATCACCCTTTTTGAGCCTTGGATCCTGGCAACCTCTTCCACCTTGACCTCTCCTGGAGGCGGCGTTTGCTCCTTCGAGATTCACCTGGATGAAATCGCAGGCCTCGACTATTGGAATCCTCTGTTGGTCGATGCCAGTCGTGTTGTCATCGAGGCGCTGGGTGCTGGGGCTGAGAGTGGAAGAACCCAGGAAGGGAAAGGCTAAACGGCTAAACTCGTTGAATCACGTTCAATGGATGCAAATGCCAGCATCAAAAGTTGCACATGGTCGCCTCCCTGCCCAGTTGTTTTGTTTTAAAACCATTCCTGATTTGTGCTGCAGTCTTCTTTATCACAGCCTACCAGCCCTAGCTACGCCTGCATGTCGGATCACTTTTCTAAACGGAAACCATCGAAGATAGAATACTCTTGAGGCGCACACTTCGAAGACATAACTTGCAATGCTCCACACGCATGGAGCTGGCAGTGCCATCACAGCTTTTCGTATTTTGAAGTCTTGCTTCGTGCTTACTTGTACTATCAGAGTACTATCTGACAACGTCTAGCACAAAAGAGTCATATTATACATGTTGCATATATTATGCATATTGTAGGTCTATATAATCTGCAGGAATCTGCATGATCAATGTTTGGACTTGACAAAAGTGTTAAACTGCAGGCCCGCAGCTTGACCCGACGCTGGTTCCCAGACCTCCGTGCGTGTCAAGCGCATTTCGCTTGGGATTTGGACCCAGCGCTCTCGTTCTACCAGCCACAAGCTCCGCAAGATGGCGCAGCTGTGACCATGTCGAAGGCCCCGTTGCATGTATCCTTACCATATTCTTGCCAAAGGGAAGTTCTGAAATGATGGGAGCTAGAAAGCGATACAAGTATGAAAATTAACAATATGGCTATAACATGTATCAAATTACCAGAAACGAGACCCTAAATGCTTTTGATATGCGGCAAGGAGTGACTTTTTCTGGTTACAGTTTTTTCTCCATTCTCGGAAACGGTCAAGCTGGTCAACTTCAATTGAAAAGATAAGGACTTTTGGAACCACAATGTGTGTTGTGTCTCTACGTACATGGGTTTCAGCGTTTGAAGCATGCATATTATTCCATTTCCACATTTTTGAGTCTGCATCCCTTCAAAACACGACTCCAAAAGTCTTCATGCCAAAGTTTTCCTACACAACGTTGTCCTATTTGTCAGATTATGTTAGATTGTGTGTAAGATCACAAGATATCTCAAGATCTTTAGGGGTCGAAATGGTGCCGCGATGTGCCAGCAACCGCAGGTGGAGCTGCGGACAGAGAACTGTAAGCTCCACACTTCGCCCTCCAAGGCAAAGTTGGTGCTCGAATTGCATAGATCATCTACCTGGTGGGTTAAAAAGTTTTTAAAAGGGGAGAAACTTTTATTATCTTTTATTTCCATGTAATAACTTACCCTATAAGTATGATTTATTAACTGTATTTGCTAGGACTCAATTTAGGCTGAGGGAAGATGAAGGTTCCCACACACACCTTGCGGAGAGTAAGGCCCGCCATTCCCCACGCTTCAACAAAGATGCAGTCACCGAAGGACTACATGTCTTCCTCAGTCCAGAAATGAACGAAATGAACGAAATGAACCCCGAGCGCCCGGCCCCCGTTCCTTCCGGGACCCTCGTGTCAGGTGCGGCAGACCTATTGGCAACCGCGGCCTGAGGAGGCCAGTTACGCTCGCCTCAATGCCTTGGCGGAGACCGCTGAACGCTTGTTCAAACCACAACGATGTCTGGACCGAAGCATTTGGGGAGTGAACCGAGCGGACTGGGCTGAAGCAAATGCAAAGAGTCAAAGAGAAGCGACACTGAACGGTCTGCACACTGGCAAGATTTCACAGATTCAGAATTCAGGGGAAACATTTATGAACATGTTAACATTTTCAGCCACAGCTTTCACCGCTTCTGTGTTATTTGCATGCCATGAAAATCACTGATCTATACTGACCTAGTGACTAGTGGGTTTGTGTTGTGGCCCAGCAATACAGAGCAGAAGCACATGAGGTTTTCTTGACAACTGATTCGCACCAGATTGGTGAAGCATCGTGATTTGATTTGGCCAGATTCTTCTGTAAACAAACACGTTCAACCGGTGTGTCAGAACGAGAGCGGATGAACCAACACCGTTTCTTGACATCTACAACACCTTGACAAACTCTTCCCTCCACAATTCGAAAATTGCATCTGTTTATTGATTGTGCTCAAAAGGAGAGTGTGTTACATCCAGTATATTGGTATGTCATCCACTTGTCAGTTTGAAACTCCTCCTTGGATTAGCAGTCCGAAGTATTCCAAAATTGGTACATATTGGCATCAGCTGAACTACGCAGGACGATGAGTTTGCAAAGGCAGAGGAGGCCCCTGCTGTCAGCAAAAACCTTGAGGCACGGTGCGCACAACTTCGATTCGCACCGTTTGGAATCCACATTGGAGCACTGAACACAAACGAAAGAGAGATGTCAAAGGAAACAAATGGAAATCCTAGGAGTGGATGGACGCTTGGTACAATGGATCATGCGAAAGAGTTGTCACGTGAGATACAATATTCGCAAATCTAATGCTCCCAATGAAACAGGTCAATACAGTTCCATAGACATTTCCTGCCAGCGCCGATCTTCATCCAAGTACAGAGTGCAAGATTAAAAAAGTGGAACATGAGGCCCATCGGTAGAATCTGTACAAGGAATGTTGGACATGGGATATCCATCCTTTTCCTACAAGTCGGAAGCCGGGAACTTTCTTCTTTTCTTGACATGTCTGGGTCAACATCCGATTTTGAAACAAATCGAGGTCTATGACGGCAGTGACGGCGGCACTGGAAGCAGCGCCGAAGTCCCGCAGGACACTCAGCACAAGGCCAGTGGTCCGGCTGACATCGTGGAAATCCTGTACAATCGGACTGCAACTTGGCAGGTCACCAGGGTTTGTCTCTCTCATGAAAGGCCTGAAATATGGATGTGGATTCTCATAATTTCTCATAGATCTCGGTGTCAATCAAGGGATACATTTCAAGACCGGAACATTGGCGATTGAATCTTGGTTATATAGAGGAAGCAACCAGGCAAAACTCCACAAGTTCAGGAATGTTCCAGATTGCCGTTTGGCCTCCACCAAGGTGAACTTTCGCTTCGACGATCCTTTTCTTCCCTATGTCCTTCGCGAGGCGATTTGGGTGCCAGTGGCATTGACGTACATTGACTAGATATGACTGGATCTAGAAAATAAAATCGCTGAAATGAATTACACCAAGCTTTCTTAAAATATCTCAAAATGACGTGTACTATTTTACTGCAATCGAAATTTTACATCAACCAGGTGAACCGGTCACTGTATACAGTAATACAAAAAAATTCGTTGACTTCTCCAGCGTTTCACGATTTTATGTAAACATATTCAAGCTTCAGGACACACAAAACATCCGGAAGCCTGGAAGCATCGAATCGTGAGGTCATCCATGATCCAGATCATCATCGTCTCTTGCGCCTTTGCGAGGCTGGAATCCCAGCTTGGGCCATTGCCACTTGGTGGAGATTGGTTGAGAATGGTGGCAGGGAAGTGTTTGTAATGTATTCTGTGGTTCTCCAAATGACTTTGTCAAATGAGCCAAACTGCATGGTGAATTGAACGTCTTTAAACAAGTTGACATGATTCCAAACAAAACCATTGAGGTTTTGCCCAAATTTACTGGTCTGTATCATCGCTACATGCGGCATTTGGTGGCTGCCATTGTGGTGTTGGTGTCCTGCCTATCGATGCTGCTGGGGTTCTACGATCTGCACCTTGATTTCAAGTGTTTTGGTTGAGGGGTTCATGCAGCATCCCCTGAGTGACCTGAGGCCTAATCTGATGCTTATGCGCTTCACTTGCCCAAGATACTGTACCTGCAATGTTTGCAGCTTTAAACATTTTATGGCAACAAAGATGGTCCAGAAACCCGTGAAAGAAGTTGAACCAACGAAATTATAATCTCTATTTCGTAAGCCAGGTGTTTATCAGTATATACGTGTCTACTATATATGCCCTCCAGTAGTAAAACAAACAGGTCACCTCCACGTTGCACAGCCTTCAGGGGTATATAACAAAGTACGTAAAGTGCAGGTCACAATAAGTTGCTTCACCTCACTTCACTGCCCTTGGCTGCTGACAGGTACAAGCGCATTCCCTTGGTGCGTTCTTTGCTGAAGCAATCCCTTGGACCATTGAGCAGCAAATTAGAAGAGCTGGTTGTAGCCACATGGCTTGATGGGAGCTGCACAGGGACACCTGCAAGAATGCGTGACGGGATGCTGAGAAACTCTGACATTGCATGTGCAAGAATATTCCATCCGTTTCTGACAACATGTCATGCAGGGAAATAGATGCTGCATCTGCGGCTCATTGGCATATGAAAGTCTATATATACGAGCTGGTCCGCGAGACCAATGAACGCATTTTAAGCTCATTTGTGCCGAGGTGCGCTTGTCCTTCCTCTTGGGCTGGATACTACCGTACAACACCATCCTACGGCGCACATGGCACTGCTTGCAAATGTTGTGGGACTTTGTGAAAAGCATTGGTGCCATGGCGAGGGGCTTCATCCATCAAGGGACTGGGAGTTGGGATCTAATCTCTAGACTTAACACGCTTCAAGTATCCAGCAGAAGGAAACGCAAATGAACATACCAACTTATACAAACTTTCGGGTCCCACTGCCGTGTCACTGGCCATCAAGACCAACCCGCGGCTGTAGGCCTTGGGCTTTTCTCAGCTGCCACCATGGCAACCTCCTTCGCTTCGTCGTTGCTGCAGCCAGCAACCTCCTTCTTCTTCTCCCCAGTGATCAGTGCAGCGTCTGCGAGTAGGCTGGAAGTGTGAGGGGTTCAGTCCGATGGCCACGGTAAGTGTTGAGATTTGTTGAGGTCGGGAATATTGATGAACATGGATGAACTTCGCGTTCTTAAGGAGGGAATATGGCAAAAGCATTGATGGAATACCGTGGTGATAGTGACCAGAGTGGCAATGTAGCTCAACCAATGTGGGCGGTCTGAAGGATGAAACCTCAGATGATCTCCAATTTCACCACAATGCACAACAAGCTAATAGTGCATATGCTAATATGTGCTAATATACGCTAATGTACTGATAAACATCATAACAATATATATATATATATGTATAATAATGATTATTGATAATAAACATAATAGTAATACTAATAATGTAATAATGATAATAATGATAATAGTATAATCATGATTAAATTGATAAACTGTATGAAATAAATCTAGAGCATATTAGATTGTAGTTTGACATAAGGGGAGCCGGGTCCTCAAAAACATATGAAGATATGAAGCATGGTTTGATTGGGTTATACTCAAACAGGCATGCACTGTTGCAGGGATGAGAGCACGTTTCCAGGTCAGTCTTTCAAGCCGTGGCAACAACTGGCCACGCAGTTGCCCGACTTTTCTCAGGTGGCACCGGCTGCTTGGATGCCATAGATGCCTCAAACCAGATCTACATTGTTACATTGACATAAAATGAGATATACGGCAACTCAGCTTCAGCATTGCAGATGGACAGCCAGGATAGCATGACGTGGCATGTGCCTAGTTCGTTTGAGTTCCTCAGAGAATCAGGGTGGTTTGAGTTCAGAACCTGGATCCGTCACATGGGCGCTAGGGCTAGCGGATTCGGGATGCATTGCCATCTGTCCAGCCATTCGCAGCCATGGCTGAGGTACAGGTGGCTTGTCTGGTGGCTTCAGCCTTCTACGTGCAGAATTCAACATGGCTCGGCAGGTCGCAGAAACTTCTTTGGACATGCTTGACATTGCTTGATGCTTCTGGAAAGGATGTAGCTGAAGGAAAGCTGAATTTGCCACGAACGGCCAGGCCTTTATGTCTGTCTACAACTCAACGTGCTTTCTTGGCGCGACCCTAGCCAAACACCAGGCGCTGTGAAAGATGAGAGGGCTGGCAGCTTTCTTCAGAGCCTGGAGATGTCTGATATTTGGAGAGTACTTGAGTCTGAAGTTCCTGTTGGATGACTCAGTCCCATCAGTCTATCAGTTAGGAGGCACTTTATCTGAGTTTCGACAGACAGGACATGGATGGAAAAGGTAGGGTCTGATTGTTCATCTCACAAGCATTCCGGATACAACGAAACATTAGTTAATGCGCATATTGCAATTGGGATGTGTCGGCTATCTTGCACAGCTGCAAGGCTGTACTCTGGAAACCTCACTGATGCATTTCACATCAAATCGTCAGGGGTTCCACCGAACTATTTGAGTTCAGCTTGACACGAACATCGTTTCGCGGCTCAGGGACCGATTTTGATTTAAGATTTCTGGGATGTCTGTGCCTCTGTCTTCCTGTTGCCAGGCATCCACATCTGTGTGGTTCTCGCGGTGGCGACATCGTCAATGGCGGAGAGTGAAATCTCTGGCTGAGTGGCCGGCCGCTGTAGCACGACACAGGTGTGGCCTGCTGTTCTAATTGGGTGACCAATACAGTTCTTATCACAGAAAACACTTACTATCTTTAGTAATTATATGATAAGTGTACAGTAGCATTGCTTTCTAGCACTTGCTTTCTATCTTTCCCTTTCTTTCTTTTTGGTACAGGCTTTCCTCCGGTACAGGCCATTGTGTTTCTCTGTGTTGGTGGCCATGGGCATCCTTCGTTTCTGTCCTGGCGACTTCGCAGCAGCTTGGCATGGCATCAATGACCCAACCCGGTTCCAAGCTGGTGGGTTCCTGAACCTTTTCACTTGTATTGCTAGTGCTGCTAGTTGAAACACGTTGAAACTTTGCAAGTTGGATCTACCCAACTTGCATTATTCGTTGTTCAAGAGCTTGGTTCTTATGGATAGCACGGCAAAGTTACACCAGGTGTCATTCCTATGCGCTACTCGCTTTGCATCCCATCCGCCACATCCATCAAAAGAGAAAGGTTTCTTTCATTGGGGGCATAGAAATTTCTTGTCATTTCAGTGTTTCTCCATGAGTTTCTGGTTTTGTGGCTGATCGAATTATTGAATTGAATGGACTTGAATCTTCAGCTTGTCATTTCACCACCTGGACTGTTTGTTGATCTCCTTCCTTCCTCTCAGCTCAGTGGCTGAGGTCCGCTGCGGTGACGCTCTGCTGTGGGATTTGGCGGTAGTGATCACCAGGTGTGCTGCCTCCGCGACGAGTGCGCACCATGGGAATCATGTGACATCGAAGCATCCAACTGGTCTTGATATCTCAGGGTTGCACTGTGCCACCAGGCCAACACTCCAATTCCTAAACGTTAAACGTTTTAAAAGTAATTGAATTTGAATTGAACTTATATATGTAAAATCTGAAAGCATTGGGCATCTTTTGCCCACAAGTCGTGCATCGTCCTGCCAGGTGCTTCTAGCTGCCTTTGTGGTGCCATGACCAGCCCAGGATGAGCCGAACAGCCGGACGATCCGAATGGACAGCAACCCTGTGGCTGAATCCCAACTTGGCACATTCAACTTGCACATACAATGCTGCTGCAATGTAGACTTTGGTTGCTGGAAATGGAAAGAAGCCAGTGCCAGACCACAAAAATCATAGCAAAACAACAGGGTGGCCACAAAAATCATTGCAAAACTCCATTATTCAAATTTCTTTTCCGCAAAATGTGCAACTGGCGCCTGACTTCACATGAACTTGGGGCTGCATCTGGTTGTACGTTTATTTCCCCAACGATTTGGAAGATGTTGGGTGCGGTCTAAGCACACTTCAAATAGTCCCACAATAGTCAAGGGTTTTGCGACACAAGTCATACTATGAAGCCTTTAAGATTTTCCTGGTGTGTGAGTGGATGGAAAATGATGGAAATGTTCCTAACTTACTAACCCTAACAAAATGAGACTCCTTTCCCCAACTGTGCAGTTTCAGCTGCCGGCTGTGCACCCTTCCACGCCTCCAAAGGCGTTGTGCGTGGCTGCACGTCACGGCGTGAGATTTGCCCTGAATCCATGAAGTTTGAAATTTGTGCTTCCTCAAGTAAGATATGCAAGAAATACGTCAAGAAATCCCGGTGCAACATGTGGCAGCCTTGCTGAAACCTTGCTGTAGCCTTGCAACTTGCACACATTTCAGTGGATTCAAACAGAGCAGCATCTGGCATGCTTTGCTCACGCTAGCACAAGCCCATTTGAGCTTTTGCCCTTGCAAGAACTGCAGCTCTTACTACTTGGCAGTAGGTGGCCGCAACTGGCGGTAAGACCCAGCGCTAATTTGTTAGAAAGCTATGATCATCTGAGAATTCACATCAGATATCAAACAACAACTGCCGCATTCGTACATATTCCTCATGTTCCCAAGGGCTTGAGACCTCATCAGCCAAATCATGTCATGGCTAATACCAAGTGCTAGTAGCAAGATATCATATCAGATATAAGGTATGTAGACTGAATATCGCAATATGCTGGTATCACGAATCTTGACGAATGAAGGATAATCAGGGCTTTTGTGGTGTCAAACATATGCCTTGAACATGTAGAATCTGAACACCTGCAGAGCTGCATGTTCTACCTGTCCAGCAAAAACCTCGCGAGGAAAACCTCTCTGGGTGGATTGGGGAAAATAGCATTTGCCTGTCATGTGAACGCGGCAGCCCTTTGGATGTTCACAGGTACTGGTAACAGAAAGGAATGCAGTCCCCCAGCAATCACCTTGCGAGAAGCGAACATTTTTGACATTTGACATTTGTGTTTGTTTCATGGCAAACATTGGTCAATTTACTATGCTTTCATCCGAATTCGATTTACGATTTGTCCAAATCACTTTGTCTCATTACAGTCTGAACATTATAGGTATTTCGTAATATTCAATTGAATTTCTGAATTGCAGCAACACTTCTTGTGTCAGAGCATTCAGAGCTCTTTTTTCGGCGTCAGGAAGGCTACGATGCTCAAGCGAATCAGTATGGGATCCCAAAGCCTTCCAGACTTAATTGCAGTCGTGAGTCGTGAGATGCAGACTTAGACTTGTGAGATCCCGCGGGCATGCATGGAATTGTGTATATTGTGTATTCTTGTGAAAAAAGAAGGGGAAACCTTTTCCAATTATGCAAGCCAATCAAGTTGATGTAAAAAAAAGCCCACGAACTCATGCAACGCCTAGACAGATGCTTGAGAGTTATTGTTTTATGCACTGAGTGCCCCGTCGTTGATTAGTGAAATGTCGGCCATGATGAATCCACTCCTGTTGAAAGCGGTCAGAACTTGCGATAGTACATGGTCCATGTTTCATTTGTCAGGTTCACCTTCACCTTGTCTTTTTTTACCTGAAACAGAGCCAAAATCCGGCCTAAGTCACCAGTTGCAACAAGGTACGGCTACGTGAATGTCACTGATATGAAGGCCATGGCCAACTTGGCATCGTTCTTGACCTTGGAACCCGATGTGGTCAGCAAGGAGATGAAGGTGTGCCCCAGACCTCTCGCATCGTTGCATGTTCTTACATGATTCCTGAGTGCTCACGTAAACTTCGCATTTTGCATTCGAAAGACTGTCGGCTGGATTGCCACGCGTGTGCGAACTGGCTATGATCGAATTGTGAGACCACAACAAGTGTATGAGTCAAATGCTGTAGGAACTCTAGCATCTCCTTTCAGACATTTGGGATATTTTGGAATTATGTTCGCATATCGATCTCAATAGAGTCTGCACTCTAGACCTCTCAAGTCTTCTGCATTTTCGAGTGACCTTGGGCAGCAGCTGAACCCGTGTTCTTTCGTAGAGCGAAGGCGTTGGACTTTGACTGCAACAACATGGTGTCCTTTGCCGAGTAACGCGGCACAGCGTAGAGGATGGTTTGTTTGGGAACGGTTCTTGGAGGATCAGGCATGATAGGCATGGGATTCTGATGGAATTTGAATACAGGACTCTTTATAATTCCATTTGAATTCCTGTGAAGATCCCGTTGAGATCCCGTATTGGCCTTGTGTGACCGGGCACAAGGTTTGTCCTCTGGGCCGACAAACACACCATTGGCATTCCGTCCGGTGGCCTGGTAGCTTGGGTGGCCTCATGATGCCTGATGTATCTGATGTGCTCATGACACATGAAGTCTCAACATGGCCCGGGTTCATCAATGTCGCAGTAAAGTTAGCTGTTATCTCAGTTATCTCTGATCACTTATCCTGACAGATGCAGAAATTTGGGGGCTCCTGGCAGGATTAAACGGCTTGATGCACTTTTCATAGCTAGGGCTGTACCTACTTGGTGATGCGGTGAAGAGTGTTCTGCTCGCAACTTTGTTGCAAAAAAGTGTTAGAGAAACGAGTGGTGCAGACGTCGTCAGGTTAGAGAAAACTGTTCCTGGTCCTGAGCATGATGTTCTATTTGTCTATGTGATGGTGATTGATCCCTGTTGCGTCCATTTGTGGCTTTAGTAACTCTAGTGTCCCTCTTGCTTCCGTTCATAAAGGGGCTGATGCTCTACAGTTTTCCAGTTTTGAGATTTGTCAAGTCTTTGGCATCTGCATCATAGAGAGATGCTTGTCTATTGCTTAGCATGCAAAGGAGACAGGTCTCAGATGGACCTTTGATGATTCTTCTAATTGATGACGGTCAGGAGCATGAATGCAGCACATCTTTCAACCTTTACCGCCAAATATACAAATCACAGAATGCAGTACAGACAAGTATAAATCAGTGCACTACTCTCATCTACATTTACATGGTTCTCCTACACGGCATATGCTGCATTCGGGTTTGTGGCCACCGTCAGCTTTGGAAACGGCCATTTTGCCTCGGGGTGAAGGTGATTGATTACCGAGAATGATTCTCATGCAATGGCAATAGTCACTTAATAGATATTAATTGTAATAGCAATAGTATGTAATTTATATGATCACAATAAGAGCAATGATAATCATGGTAATGATACGTGCGTATATATATATATATATATATGAATTAACAATAAACCATGTAGCGACATAGTATAGATTCCAAGCTGATTAAATATCACCACATGCGGTTTATGATAGCATGTTGATATCTAGTGTCTTAATTTATCTTATCATGAGTACTGGTAGCCCGGGCGTAGTGCATTTGCAATGCTTTGACAGGCTTGGAATCGACATTCCAGACAAGCGCGAATGGAGGCTTGTTACCAGACCTCAGTGTTTTGAAGCACCGAGTGAGTCGCACGTATTGGAATTTCAGGCGCATTCCAATATTATAATCCTCCGTTCAATACTGCTCTCTATCTAGTGCCCAGTTCGGATTGTGTCCTTCCCACTATTCAGTAGTACCCACGCCATTGATAAAACTGCCCTTCACTGCTTCTTGTGCCACAAGGAAGGGAATGCCCAAGTGGTGGACAAGTATCCCACCGCCTTCGCCTGAAGAGGAGGTAGGGAGGAAGCATTGAACAAAGCACACCTTTTTCTGAGTTGGTCAAGAGTCATCATCGTTTAGAAGGTTCAGACTTCAGATTCGAAGTTCCTGATCCGAAGTTGTCCAGTCCTCGGCAGGCTCTATTGAAGGCTGCTGTGGCAGCCTCTGAATCTGCGAAGCCGAAAAAGGGCAAAGCAAAGAAACCCAAGGCCGATGACTATATCTTCAAGAAATCTGACCACAAACTAGGAAGCTGTGAATTGCTTGCATCATAAGACTACCGTGCCCCGCACTAAGCAATGGGGGTTGAACATGTTTTTGGATAATTTTCGTGAGTTTGGACATTGGACCGTACTGCGCTTTGTCGAGCATGTCACCTTTACGGCTGCCTGAGCCAACTGCGGCGCTTCTTGCGTCTTCCAAAACAGATGCTTCTCACAAACTGGGTGTCTCATGGTGTCTCCCCAAAATGATATTGTGATATATTGTGTGTGATTGTGTACGTTGTGTTTGTCTTGCAATCACCGTTTTTGTACCATTTCATTACAGTTACTACTTGCCGTTTGACTTCCAGCATAGATTTGTATTCTATATTTCAATCTTGTAGTGCAGGTGGCTGAAGATCCCGACACCTCAGAATTGGAGGCATCCAAACAGCTGTTTGTCAGTTTGATTGGACGCCACTGCTTGGTAAATCTACACAGATTACATGCAAATCCACGACAGAGGGCTCATCAGAGGTGACATGTACTGACACATGAGCTTAATCGGCCTATGATTAGAATGATTTTCAAATGAAATTTGGGGTCACTGATCAAGGCAAAACTGCAACTGTAATCAAATTATTGAATCCAATTGCTCAAGCAGGGAAAACTCTGGGGCTAATGTCCCTCACCATTTCTTTCACTTTCTCCGCTTTTCTTTTCTAGTAGTGTTTGCCAGGACTTCATCGCTGCAGCCAAAGAAGGCGAGTGGGAACAGATGCGTGAGATCCTGGGGAGACATCCGGGCTATGTCGGGCGCCGCAGCTTTGTTAAGCCTCCAGCTGCAGCAAAATTCATTTCGGTCCACATTCCACGTTAAGCTCATGACGCTCCGGTGAGTTCGGGGCAAGATATTGTCATGCTTTCTGTGGACAGGAGACAGATCCTGTATTGAATTCTCAATTCCCTTGACTCTCAACATTTTGAAAGGCTCCAGCTACTCGACGTTCACTTCCAAGGTCAACATGCGGCCACCCTACCGGCGCTACGGGGCCATTCACCAGGCCTCCTAGGACATGAGGAAAGGATTCGCAGCTAGGTTTTTCTTCGGAGACTTGGAAATCTGCAATTGTAATGTTGAAATATGTTGAACCAGTAGGGTCGGTTGGATGCTTCATACTTCACTTCAAGACATGCTCACGACGTGCTCACAGTGCATTGAATTACGAACGATGGCAGGCCTGCTATCATGGAGATGCAGAAATTGTCCGGGAACTGGTGAAGGTTCCATGGCTCGGCAGATCAAGTTTTTTTTGTTTCAGCAGTCAGTGGCAAATCAGTTTAGAAGTTTAGAAATGTTTTGCCTTGGCTTGCTAAGACCTGGTCTGCAGACTTCCTGTTGAAAACCAAGGCAGGTCTGGGTCTAGAATGACTCCGCTTTTCATGTGTTTCATCTACATTTTTCGAGTCTGCCTTTTCTCATACAAGGTTTGGGCGCGAGATGGTTCCAAATTACGGTTCCAATTTGGACAGGATGACCAGACACCTGAAGAAGTGGTCTGACTGGCTAGCTTTGGATGTCTTGGCAATTCATGGCAGACATGGAGTGCTTACATTGAGTTCCTTTGATTTTCCTTTTCGCCACCTGAGACACATCACTATGCATCACGCCGCAGCAAGACGCATCACGCCAAATCCTAGAAATTTAATCGATCCCGTTATATAACATGTCCCCGATGCTTGAAGAATGGGCCAGCCCAGATGCAAAGATGCTAATGCTGTTGTCATTCTTTGTCCTTGGGACAACTCTTACGTCAACTTGATTCGACTTGTCAACTGGTAGATGGCAGACGTTTTGATTTAGAGTGAGGGTTTTGTTGGCAATACGATTGAAGCGGTTCTTTTCAGCCTTCTCCAAGCCATGAAGCTACCATGGCTCCTGCCCGTTATGACAAGTGCTGCTGGATCCCGCTGCAACATCGATCCGAACAACACTTTCCCGTCCCAGGTAGGGTCAGTGAAGTTTGAGCTCTTCAGCTTTGGACAAGTTCATCGGATGGACAAACAGTTCGAAATCTATAGACAGATTGAATATGATCGAATCATATTAAGCCATGTTCAGGTAGTATTCACACCATGTTAGCATATAGGATCATATGACATGTCATTTTTACATCATGACATTTAGGATCCGAGATTAATTTTCCCAGGAAAAACCTTGCCTCTCCCCATCATCTCCCCGAGCTCCTAGCAGAATTATTATAGCAAGAGAAAGATACTGACAGAAGGTGACACAGAAATTTCATGATCCATACAGATCATCTAGACATATCTAGACATATCTAGACTAGAATTCACTAGAATCTAGAATCCTTCCTTCTCCATACACTTCCAACTCAGAGGGCGTGACCTTGCGTTTGATGAAGCGTTCGTGGGCTACTCATCAACTGGTCACTGAAGTGGCTGCAATTCTCCTTGAAGAGGCGCGGTCACTGGAAAACGATGGGCTGACCTTGGGTGGAGGTATGTACAAGTCATCAAGATTTGGACAAATTGTTGTATGTCAAAGGTGCGTAGTATGTAGTGTGTTAATGTAATGTAAGCTCTGGTGGACGGTCTAACTTAACAAACAATCCCCAAACCGTTCACAGATGGTGATTTGTATTGGCAGACCATCGCCCAACGTAGGCGCTGAACTATGACATTGAGATCGTTGAGCCTCCCTTTTCACCCTTGGATGATCTGCAGCAGATCGCGGCAGGTTCCACAATTTCCATCGATTTCCATCGTTCAAATTGAATTGACGAGGGCACTCTGCATTTACAATCTGTCGTGATGCGCAGGCCACTATGATGCCAATTTTGAGGTCTGGCCAGAGGCACATGAATTTACCCATCATCAGGGATGGGTGATGATGGGTGGTTGGATGTGGTTGGCTATGGGTTCCAGCTAGTGGTTGGTTTGCTAGCAGATTGCTTTTGCTTTGGTAGGACCCCTTGGAGCAATCCCAGAAAGCCTTGCTGGTAGCAGTGCTTGCAATGTTACAATATGTTGCAATCCAACAGAATAAACATATCACAAAAGCTATCATGCAAATTCCTCTTTGTTGCGAATGGCTGGCCGCGAGAATAGTAAAAGAAGCGGCAGACTCATGCAAACGCAAACCTTATAGATTAAAGTCACAGAATCATGCAAATACGAACCCACAGCCTTGTTGCACTGCAGAATCGAATGAGTACAGAATCGGTTCCTTTTCGCTCCTCCATGTTGGCGAAACCAAGTGTCCATACCTGCCACCACCTTTTCCTGGCGAACCTTGCGTTCACCACCATCCTTTTGAAAGTAAGAACCACTGTTGCTTTCTTATTTGGGAAGTCCACATTGAATGCACACTACAGTGCAGTTTTAAGTTTCAAGGTTTTCATGCTGCATCATTCTTGCCAAACTTCTTGCGACCTGGACTCTGCTAGGGCAAAGGCGACATTCTCAATTCAACGAGCTTGGCTGGTGGTCACGAAATCTTTGCTCGCAGCCACCCGGCATGCAAAGCTGGTTTGGAGTTTGGAGCGAGGTATTTCGGAAGGATGCAAGGATCAAAATTCTTTCATTCGTTGGGTAAAAAGATAACTTTACTGTATATAGTTGGAATTTTGGGACGGATTGCCAACCTGCCACTTTGGCATTTTGGAGGAAAAAACTTTTGTTACATAGTTCTTCCATCTCGAGGAAGTAACATGTTATTCCACGTTGTTTCAAAACCCTGTTAACCTCAAATTTTATGATGTTCGCGATTTGTTTCTAGGTGGCTTGTACACCATGAAGCACACTGTGGAGAAGTGGCCAGAGGCAGGCATTTGATTGCAGATAGTTTTGTCGGGGCCATTTGGCAAGTCCGTGTCTTGGAAAGTCAATTGCAGCTCAGCAGTAGAGGCCAGTGTCCCAAAATGTCCCAAAGTTTCTCATTTTGCGCCACAACCACAACAACCATGCACAACCTAGTTTCCAACACGACCAGCATGCCCTTGCTTCAACCCACGCCCAACTTCGTGCATGGTGATGTGGATCAGGCAGCCTTTTACCAGCACCTGCAGCAGCCCGTGTCCATCTATGGGCCTCCTTCAGTGAAGGGTGAGGTGCTTCAGGGTCCCATCCAGACCGTGCAGACATCAGAAAAAATCTCCAGAAACAGCAAAAAGATGCAAACATATGAAAAGGTTGGAATTACAACGCAATACATTATGATTGTACATATGATAGTCTGAAAGACATATTCAACGTGCCAAGTACATCCAATTATTATTGTATCAATTACTGCAGAACAAACACGTTTGGATGGCTGTGATTGCCTGCTGTGGAACCAAAGTGTGCCATGGACAGACTATATTTGCAGTTTCCTACATTTTTAGCACAAGTTTTAGGGATGCGAGAACATCAGAAAAGAAGCGAAAACACTAGAAGCAACACAGTGATGCAGCATCGCGCAGGCGGCAGCAGACCCAAACCAGCTGTGCTCCACATTGGAGTGGAATTGCAGCAACTTCACCTGGACACCTCCCATGTGTCGCAACAATGCGTCCGCATGTTGGGGACAGGCAGGTGCTTGCTCTTGGGCAACGTAACACAAAAACTTCAGGAACGAAGGAAACTCAAGCCTCAAGAATGAACTGGCACAGTAGAGAACGGAGAAAACGCAGTGAGACCACAATGAGAAGAACACAACAGATAGTGTGAAGCTTGCTGGGATCCTCGACAGGTGCTTCACGGTAAAGTGGACTTCACCCAAGGCCAGCTTGAACAGCAGATCGCCAACAATGGGCTCGGCACCTTGGCCAAACTGAGAACAGACACGACCCGCAGCTGAATCGATTCATACGAAACCCATATGTAATTAACATTAATTAACTAGATAAGTATATGTCAGATAATTAATTTCACTATTGATTCCGAGTCCAGATGCTGAATCTCATCACATCTCATCACAACTACCCGAACTATCCAGAAGTGTATCTGGCAGTCAGTAACTATTGGTCTACTTTGGTCTTGGTTCTGCACCGCAATCAGTAGACGTCAGTAGATGTGCTTTTTCAACCAAGCTTGTAGCCCGCTTAGGCAGGCAATCCTTTCCCTGAAGGCATCACAACAACAACAACAACAACAACAACAACAACAACAACAACAACAACAACAACAACAACAACAACAACAACAACAACAACACACACACACACACACACACACACACACACACACACACACACACACACACACACACACACACACACACACACACACACACACACACACACACACACACACACACACACACACACACACACACACACACACACACACACACACACACACACACACACACACACACACACACACACACACACACACACACACACACNACAATCACAACAACAACAACAACAACAACAACAACAACAACAACAACAACAACAACAACAACAACAACAACAACAACAACAACAACAACAACCACAACCACAACGACAACGACAACCACAACCACAACGACAACGACAACGACAACCACAACCACAACGACAACCACAACCACAACCACAACCACAACCACAACCACAACCACAACAGCAACAGCAACAGCAACAGCAACAACAACATTGGTTAACATCGAGCACATCCAAACACACACACACACACACAAATACATTCAAATTGCAATACGTCTGTTTATTTTTACGTACAACCTTTACGTATTCATTAAGTCAGACATGATGACATGTAATGAAGATTGAATCATAGATTGTTGCAGGCTAGGACGGGTCGTGTGTGCTATTTTCTCAGGTATAAGTGTGGAAGCAGCCATTTTTGCGTGCGATCACCCATTGTCCTGCATGACCGCCCAGCTGTGACATGCCAAAGGTTTGGAGGTGACGTATTTGACAGCCGAGTCTTTGGCCTCCCGAGTCTGGGTTGCTTTTGCAACCCGGAAAGATCTTCTTTTCTATGGCTGGCAGCCCTCTGAAGGCCAGGCTCAATTGTGCAGTCCTAGAAGATGTCACAGTTCTTTTTGAGCGTGAACCTAAATAATAACTGAACGAACTGAAAGGGAAAGGGCCTGAGACCCTCTCAGGTTTCTTTGGCATCACTTATGACAACTTCGTCCAAGTTTCATTTCCACCAGAAGGAAGCGGCTGCAACCGGTCCTACAGTGCTTTTCCCACTGGCAATTTGAGCACCTTAGATCCAACTATGGTACACACACGAACTAAATGAAATACAGCAATTAGATATGTATATGTATTTTTATATACATGCAAATCGCCAAAGCTAGCCTGGAGGCTGGGCTAGGCAACGAAGGAGATAGGTGGCCTTGGGAGTGTGCTGCTCCACAAAAAGGGCCCACATTTTAGAATATCTTAGCATAGCCTGCAAAAAGGGTGTTTGCCAAGAAAATTTTGGAGGTGTCTCTGCAATTTGGTGATGGTGCCTCTAGATTTCATGAGTCCCTTTTTTCTTGTGCCAGTAGTAGTTAGTCGTAGTGTGGAAAAACAGGTTTTTGTATGGCTTTGAAACCAGGCAAGGCAAAACTGTATATTTTAGAGTGCCTTTACCCCTTTTGTCCTTCTTTTGTTTCATTCTAAGTGCACAACGTCACTGCTCTTCTATTGGTTCTTTCTGTGTATTTTAGAATGTTTTTTTTCTTTTAATCTCGGGGCCTTTGTTGGGCAAGAGCACAGGTTTTTATACGTTTTTATTGTACTTTCTTTTTTCATCTCATAGGACCTCAAGCCAAGCTCACCAACTCTTTCCTGTTCCAGATTTTACCCCTGAGGTGAGGCTTACGGTGTAGGTGAGGTGATGGTCAGGTGAAAACAAAAAGTTGATGCAGACTTCTGGTTTTCTCAGGTGAAGGGCAGGCATCTCTTTAAGACTCGAATATTTGGAGTAATTTGGAGGATCTCGCTATACATCTTGTATGTGTTCATCATCCATTTGCCCACAGCCCCAGCATGCGAAACATGAATTATCATTCATAAAGTATCACAAAGCATCTCAAATTGCGAATGTTTCATTCCAAAGGCTGCAGCCTGCCAATTGGAGCGATCATGAAAGTGGTCTCACCCACATTACAAGCAAGTCCTGACGCGGCCCGGTTTGCTAATGTTTTCAGCCTTCGGGAGGACGGGTATGCGTTGTGACGTTGGTATGCGGAGCTTTGATCACTAATCTCAAACAACATGGCAATATCATGCAGTATGATCTGAGATATGATGGAATGGCAACAGCTTGTGACGTTTTGTCGGATTATGTGCCACCTTGCAACCTTGGTACCTTGCTCTGCTTGGGTATAGTGTCATGTCGTGTTGCTTTTCATTGACATTATTGTTGATCATGGCATGGCATGAGTGGACACACTTCCAAGTCGATCACTACCTGTGCAGTCCAAGATGTATGGGAAGTATCGCTAAGTCAGATTGACGTAGTGAGCTTTGTCCTCCAACTCCTTTGCATGGATGAGTTATGCAGAAGTTTCATGAAGTTTCCAATTCAAATCAAATGAGCAGTTTAGAAAGCCATGGAAAACTAGCGCCGCTTTCGCTTCAGGAGGATTACACAGGTTTGCTAATTTTGAGAAGCTTGAAGCATGGCGACGCCCGTGATGCTGCGTGCTCGTGGCTCCATAGAATTGGTCCCGATAGGCGCAGCCGAGGGTCGACGGCTCGATTGATTTATCGAAATGGAATGAAATGGATATCCAGGGTGTGATTCGGTGTGATGTGTTTTTGCACCCTTTTGTACCACTGTAGGATCCAGGAAATTTCTGCAGGGTCCTTGGTCAGGACTGCCCAAATTTGGGGTAGATGTTCGCATCCTTTGGGGAGTGAAACACTACATCAGACAAAGGTGACAGATTTGTAGAAAGAATAGGCGTTCTGTTTTAGTTGTTTTAAATGCAAGTGTTTGGAACTGCGATAGGTTCACTCCAATCTCAATGCATTTGAATGCATTTAGGCATTTGGAGAGTAGAGTGCAACATCAAAAAGGGGTTGCCCAGAAGATTTTGATTGTTAGACTCTTGGGCTGACCAGGCTACTGTACTTTTCAACAGGAATCCTTAGCAGCAAAGCATGTTCTATTTATTTCCATCTAAGTTTGGAGGTGTAGGTTTTTGATATTTCCGTGTCGACACAGTGTCGCAACTTCTTGTTGACGTGCTGATCCCTCTTGTTGCTTCGCATCCAGGTGGAAAAATTGGATCCGTTTCTCCAAAAGGATCCAGTTGATACGGGCTGGACATATCCCGCCGACACGAGGAGCAATAGTTTCTTGAACATAACTTGCTCAACAAGAAATGGAAGGAACATGAAGGGACTCCGTGCATTTACCTCCTGTAGAAGCAATGCCTGCACGAGCGAGGTTCTGCTGGGGGACCCTGAACCTAATATTGTCTCGGTTAGGTACATGTGAACGGAGATGTTCTTTTGAATTTGGTGCTAAAAAACACTCTTCTTGATAGCCCCCGCTGCAGGATGTTTTCCAGCTGTCTACGTGTTCCTCGGAGTTGCTGCCATCACTTTCTTTGCGTCTCAAATCTTTTCAATGGCCACTCAGCAAAGAAGTAGCGCATCAGACCAAGTGACTACTCCATTCTGTGAGCCTACTATGTGAGCCTTCCTTTCCATGGCAATGGGAAAATGAGGCCATGCGCTGGCAAAGGGAGCGAAAAGCCGAGAAGAAGGCAGAGAAGAAGGTGACGCACAGAGGGGACACGACTTGCACTCGTCAGGAAGGAAATGTAGATAAATATATGAGTCTAATAAGTAGTACATAGACACAAAAAAGACTACAAATAGCAACTCCTTGCATCTCTTATATAGCATTTTTATAGTTTTAACGATGGTGAAACGGGGTATCGGAGATTCTCTCTGCAAAGTCCTGAATCGATTTTTTTTCATGATTCATTTGTGTCGTTCTCTAGTCATAGTCAGCGCATTGAAGATCCATGGTTCTACGCATTTCTACACGGAGTTTGGAGATTTGGAAGGGTTATGAAGGGTTGTAAAATGTTATGAAATGGTTCACAATATTTCGGCCCAGGAGCAGAGACACTCCAGTGACCTGGAATACATGCAGGGCAAGATGCGCGGCCGAGCCTGCAAGACGCATGTCGGGGTCCTGGTTACAGCAAACACCAAAGTGACGCCAATGATATGTCAAATATATTCAGTATATGTCAAATATTGTCACAATGTATGTCCAATGATTCGACATGATTCGGATTGTCTGAATGTCTGAATCTCGCCAAACGACGAATGTGATTACAGACCTCCTTGCCAGCCGTTTCATTGTCATTTGCTGTTGAATTGCGGATGAAACGAGCACCTTGTACTCTTGGCACCAGTTTTTATCTTCTTTCACCTCATAAATCCATGCCTTCAGGTAGACTTGACCTCCAATTTGCTTGGGCATTCTCGCCAACAGCTGGTGGCTGTAAAGTGGGCGCTACTGCACGGCAAGATGAATTTCATGAGTTTCTTTCGAGCCTCGTTCCAGACTTGCAAGACCAAGTTTGACACTTCCTGTCGTCCATCAGATTCAGATCTTGAAAACTCTTATAATATCCTAAGATGCTCAAGTATACAAGTGGGTCATCGAGAAAGGAAGAATGGATAATGTACCAAGCGTATGACCTCGGCCAAGGATCTGAGGAAGAATTCTGCCAACCACTGGGACAAGCCAGGCAGCCTCCAGATGCCTCTTCAGCCATACGACAGTATTATCATACCAAAGTGGAGACTTTGGTCTACATTTGCACTTCCGGTTTCTCGTTCTGAAAAATCATCTTCGAATCTTCGATCTACTTTATTTGCTTTGACGGCTCTGACAGTTAGCAAATTGACAATGCTTTAGGCCACCCTGAGATGAACGAACGAGAGTTGCAATATAACACATGCAACAAAGGTCATTGGATAAATCCTTTATGTTCTATGTATTCGTATACTTTCTTATTATTTTGTTTCTGTGCGTGGCGTGTGTCTGCTTTTAGTTTCAGGTTTTGCCCACACCCTTCTCAGTGCCTTCGTCTACACGTGCGTTGCTGCTGCTGTGGGTGCTTTGATCTCTGAAGTGCGTATTGCCGTCGAAATGAACCAACGAGTGGACCCTGGGCTCAGGGCTCAGGACTGCCCAAGCTGTCGCGTTCAAGAAATCTGGGCAAAACGCGGCCGGTTAAATGTGGCTATTCCATGTTCCTTACCATTCCATGTTTTTAGGTTACTTTCTAAGGATCTGTTCAGACATCTTTGGATTGATTTTGGTTTGGGCTCTTTGCTCTTTTTTGCGAGGAGGTGTATCTGAACTTTTTAAGCAGCGCCTTGGCCGAATATCTTCTCCAGATGAGAGAACCGCATGGGATAGGAAGAGAATATGATGTCTATGAGTGCTTATGAGGCATGTATCATGATGATGTATCATGATGTCAACAATTTTTGCGAAAATTTGCGAAGGAATGCACTGGGCAGTTTGGGGATGTTCCAAGTCATGAAGTGGTGACTGCTTACTTGTCCATGCAGTTGGGTCGATCAGGTTGATTGATGTTGATTGTTTCAAGATGCCTTTTGGGCCTGTCAGGTATGGAGACGGTAAACTTGGTGGTGGAGGGCTTTGACTTTCTGCCAGTCTTTCTTATCACCTACATGCTAGGCCGGAAATAGAAGACATGTGGGATGTAGGACAATGTAGGGACACTCATTTTTGTTTTTCATTGTTTCATATACAATGAGGTATTGACATTTTGATATCAGTTTTATGATATTTTATGCTATTTTACGATGTTTGCATGTTTGCCTTGCTGTTGACATTGGATCGGACAGGACAAGATGTGAGCCGATGGAACGAGTGGCTCCAGAAAATGCTAAATGTCCAGGGTCGGATCCATGAGCCTTGAGCTTGCACGACACGTTGAAAATTGCATGAAAATCGTAGATTCGTAGATTCGTAGATACGCAATGATGGTCATTGAAGATTCACCAGTATGTAATCTTGAAAATTTCTGGGTTGAATTTGGATGCAAGTTGCTCTTTAGCCAACAAGTTGCCAACTTTGTTTTCGGCTCAGGACTTGGTTATGATTGTCAACAGCTCTTACCGACATATTAACGACCCAGTGGCTGGTGCGAAGCAGCGGAAGGCCTTACACACCCACCCTGCTTCGCTCATGTTGGTATACCACAATAATCACATCTACATAAATCAGTAGTTGATGTGGTATTACGAATGGGTGGAGTCATAGTACGATATTGTACTGTCACACGCAGCAGACGGCCCCTACTCAGACTCAATGCAGTAGCTAGTCGCAAGCCAGACATGCCGTTCAGGCCATCTTCAAGTGGTACCGCTACTTCAATGCCATCCACTACTTGAATTATTTGTCCCTGAGCTGCTGATTTCTTTGTCCAGATCAAACTTCCAGATCATTCTCTGTCGGCGCATAAAGAGGATAATGATATTGTCATTGGTAGTTGTAGTTATATTGAATCGATAAGACTCTGGTAAAATATACATAAACAAGTTGAATGTACATGATGTAAGTACAATCTTCATGAATCTTCAACGACAAAATCAACAATCCGATCAAATCGTCTCAAAAGTCCTGTCAAATCATCTCTTCGATTCAAGGAATTTGGTCCCAAGCATTGGCAACGCGGAGCAGGCGCTGCAGGACCTGCAAACTGTCGGCCTGTTGACTACAGCAGAGTCCGATCGCTTGCGCTTGGCGAACGTCAAGGTTCGTCAACTTGAAAAAGGGGGGTAATTGATGTAGAATGATGTAGATAAATACGGTAAGACTTATCAAGAGATGTGCTTGTCAACTAGCACACTTCAAATCGTCATGTCAATCACATCAAAGAATCCTCAATGATACTTCTTCTATCTTCTTCTCATGTCTTATCCACGAAAGATGAACCACGACAAACTGACCAAGGGTGACACTATGTGAAACTCATGCTCAACCGATTTGCAAACCTTCACAAGTGGCCGTCAATGTGCTATGTTGTGGGAGGGTGGCAGCTGTCACGAATACAAGTTTCACATGTAGCAGGAACTCTCCGACCATGCCACGCAGCTGGTAGTGCTTGATGAAGTGCTTCCCTGATTTCTCTTAGAGCAAAAGATCCCGTTGCCACGACAGGTTCGGGACACCCTTACTTCTTGGCTTGGCCGTTACTGGCATGAGGAGCTGGAGGTCAATTTTTGCCGTCAATTTCTGTGATGCAATTCAGAATATTTTATGCGAACTCAAGCCTCCAACAATCGTCTTTTCAGGAACAGTTTGATGAGATCCCGATCTCAGTATTCATGCAAACTTTAGAGTGGGCTCAGGATCAGCTTAATACATGAATGGCTCAAATTCTAGGGACCAGGTATATGGACAGTATATCGTTAGCGTCGTGAGCTACGAGTTTGCATGTTTGATACTCTTCGCGTCTTTGAAGTACCGCAAGTGTTTTGTTTCCTTGGCAGTGTCATCTTGGCGCTGCAGAGGCCGGCAATGTGCAGAAGGAAGACGCAGAAGTTTTCATGCGAAAATTCTGCGATTTGCGAGCCATTCTGGCGGGTCTCAATGAATCTTGCACAGGAAAATGACAAATGTGAATCCACAGACTTTGAAACATATGATTCAGATTCATCGAAATTACATTGGAATTATATACAATGAATCGCAGGAGTTAAACATGACAACACATGACAAATAGCATGATCTGATAATTTAATGTATAGTAGGATTTTGATACTGTAATATTTTATAACAATACAGTAGTAATACAGGTTTTTGCCAAATGCGTTCCAATGCTTTTAAATTGCTGTGCTGCCATATTTTGAGAGTGCCAAGATCTAAGCACTTCGCCAGCTAAGGACATGCCTTGTAAAGCTCCACCGCAAATGGTGCGGATGATGATGGTGATTGTTACGAAGCTTGCTTCATGTTTGGTGTAAGTTGCACTGGGAGTTGGCTGTCTCGGTTCTACAGTTCCTGGGAGGTGTTTTGCAAAGTCATAGCAGAAAGCTATTTCAGACTACGAAACAGTCATGAACAACCTACTACTGTATAGTCATTTGTCTTTTAGTACGCAATGTGCTGGTGTGACACCATTTGCGGCCTTGGTTTCTGAAATGTTGAAACTTGTTTCTTGGACGGGATGGATTTTGCAGACAAACTGACTGCTGCCAAGGAATACACTCTTGGCCCTTGCACTCTTGAGTGACTTGGCGAAAAGGAAATCAGCTTAGGTCAGTTTAGCCTCACATCACCATTCTGCACCGAGCAATTACCATTGCAGACAGCTGGAGAAAGTGGAGTGTTTGTTTGAACGCACCAAAAGCTCCATGTTGCTATTTGTAATCCCTGATGTCCCTCAGACCCGCTGAGGCTACCCATCAAAGATGTACCAAAATACGAATGCCTGCAACTCGACAGCATCCATCAATGAAAACCGTGTTTTCATTTTCTTTAGTTTGCGCTGCGTAATTTTGGTTAGACTCTGACACTGTCACCGTTTTATGGTGATCCTTCCAAATGTGGAGTTCTGCAGGTGTCCAATTCTGGCCATTGCTTGCATGTTTCCTCTACTGCATTTGCTACAGAGGAATGTTGCATGTCATGTTGCTTGGTGAAGACTCTCATGTTTCGTTGGTGGTCTCTGTTGGTTTGCTCCTCCACACTCACCATTGCTTTTGTACCAGAACAAGAGGTAGATGATTCATGATGATTCAATGATCAGTATGCAGTCAACGATGGGACAAATACATCCAAATCCATCCAAACGACATGGATCTCAAGTCTTTTTGTTGGACTTTGGGAGCTTCCATGCATTGGGCACGTTGATCTCAGGTTCAGCCTGGACAAGGGTCCTTTCTATGCAAAAGGTGAGTGTGTGAATGTTGATTCTCTCTTGATTAGCACTGAACGCTTTGCTTTTCATGTCTTCAGAAATGGATTTGAAACGACTGGCGAGCGATCAGCCTCCGGGTCTCCGCAACAGAGAACTGGCGGCCTATGTTTGAGTCCAAAGTGATCTCACAATTTCAATGCATGTGCGCGTTTCAAAGCTTAACGTGCTTTCATTATGCACCTGGTTTTAGCATAGACGGTATCATAGACTCTTTCTGCTGCATGGGCACTGAGGTGTTTGTACAGAGCTACAGAGGGTTTAAAGATGTTTAAAGTCTAGTGCAGAGCACAGACTCTGCCGGCAACTCTTGTCCCTCGCTGTGAGGAGAGTTTCAAAACATGGCCATTAAGAGCTTGATTCATTTTCTCAGTCAGCAATTGTATAAGGGTTTTGCTTTGGTGTTGCTAGGTGATTTTTGTGCAGATTCCTAGTCTTTGATCGATCAGCACCCCTCATGCATTACAAGTGGGCTACATACTCACCGAGTTATTGCTTTCAAAAGTCTGGGAATTTTTCAGTGACCCTTTTGATGAGACTCTCGACACAAAGAAATGCACAAGCCATTGTACGAGCTACTGCATGTAGCCATATAGCCTAGTGTGGCTTGGTTGCATGCTCCGTGTTTGCCACCGCAGCTTTGGGTCAAATACCAGCAGCAAACAATTGCAAGCTGAAGCCGTTTCTGTCCATGGCCAGAAAGCGCGATGGTGATACCTTGCCATGTGAAGGAATGAAAGCTGCTCATTTGATTAAGAAAGTTCATTCACAGAGATTTCAAGGTCGGCGAGTTTTAGTGCTACTTGGCTGGCTTCGGTTTTGTTGTGTTGGTTTATTTTTGATTTGTCTTACATTTGGTGCAGTGATGGCTTGTCTGGTTTTATTCGATGGTGCTCTCCTTTCATTTGATTCCTTGAAGTGCTAAGCTATGCTAGAGGCTCCAGCCTCACGAAGCCCAAGGACAGGCGGTTCTATGGGCATTGGTGAAAGCGTCGCATCAGCCTTTGCCGATGAAGGTGCTGAAGTCCTAATTGTGGACTTGGTGACGCCAAAGGAGGGGGCAGCAGTCGTCAGCCCTTTGCCGTTGTTCTTGAATCATGAATCTCTATGCATCTCTGATACTCTCTAGACACATCATTGCACATCCAAGAGGAAGGAATACTATCATTGCATAGAGTTGCTGGTCTTACTATGTTTTGCGGTGAATTAGCCACTGGGTGCGATTGGGCCCTATCGGGCCACGTGGAGTGTTCAGACTGACCACTTTGTGCAGGAGCGAATTGCCAATTCCTCATTTTTGCGATGCGATTGTTCGATTCCAGAAGAGATCGAGCAGTGTTGCACCTGGTTTCTACTGCTATGTCACCACGGACACGTTGAAGAAACGTCTCAAAACATCTTAACCACCAACGACGATAAACGACTCCGACAAACAACATAAAAACTACGAGACAAAGAACACGTTTTGAATCTTGGAGCACGGTTCACTGCAGGTAAAGCAGCAGGTGCCGTGGACATTTTGATCAACAACGTTTGTGTCCAACTAGAGGCACCATGTCACGAGCACAGCCTCGAGGATTGGAACAAGACCTTAGCAGTGGGTCTCACCTCGTCTCTCGAAGTGAAGATGCAAGCCAGGGAGAAGTTGACAAATCACGGAGCTATTTAATGAATTTTAGTGCTATTTATTTACTGTACCCATGCATGACTGCCCATCGGTCTGCTTTGCTTCAGCTGTCTAGTGAAGCCTCTTACTCTCCTTGATTATCCTTGATTACTGATCCTAGGTCCTGCCTGAACTTGCCAAGAACCTTGAATTCAATTTGTCCACTTGCATGCATCATACTGTGACACTCAGGTACTTCTTATTTTCAAAGCATCTCCTGCCTCACATGTTGCGAGAGGGAAGAGGTGCGATTATCAATATGGCTTCTGTGCAAGGAGCCCAATCCCAACCACGAGTTCCAGCCTACGCAGCTGTCAAGGGAGGCGTTTTATCTCTCACACGGCAGTTGGGTGTGGAGTACGCTGCGAAAGGGATCCGTGTGAATTCTGTGAGCCCAGGCCGGATGAAAATGATATTGACAAACCCACAGTGCAGTTGAACCACTGCTAAACCTTTTTGCTTGTGCCAATATCAAAGGCCTGCGGTTAGGCCAATCTCCAACCATTCATGGTGTTTAAGGTGCTGAAAGAGTCATGCATGTAATGATCTCTCACGCACTCCCCCTTTTTGGGGAAAACCCTTCACCAAAAAACTCCGCACACGTACACTAGCATTCTTAGAATGCTCCCAAAAGGTGACAGACTTGGAGTTATGGTGATTGACTCAAGGCCTATTGAAACACCTTCTCAAAACTTCCATCGCTCTCAATGGATTCGCCGTCATCATAGATATTCGTCGTAGCCACTTCCTTTCGTGTTGTAGTAGATCTCGGATTTGATGACATGGCTTCACTTGCGAAATCCTCAGTCTTTGGAGATCTCTTCGGTGGTTCGATCTCGCCGTCCACTTTCTTGTATGGGCGAGTAGATGGAACCAATGCCCTTTGCATACCATCTTCTTGTACTCCTTGTCCATGATGATCGGTCCTGTAGTCACCATCGTCCATAATCAAAGCGTCCACGCGCTCTGTCAACTGTCGGATCCTTCTGTTTGCCTCTCTTGTCAGTTCTTTTCTTTCTTCATCCGTGAGCGTTCCACCATGACTACGTTGATCCATCAACCCAGCAGGATTGTCAAAGAGTCCACCTGCAGGAAAAGGACCTGTAACGTCCCGCCTTGCAGATGAGACCAACTGTGGATCACCTTGTGGAGGATGATCATCGTCCTGTGGATCCACGAGCTTGAAGAACGTGAATCCCACCCAATCTCGATCATCTTCCGTTCGGGTAGTAGTGCTCCACTCATCCATTGTGACCATCCGCGCACCAGTACGAAAAAACCTCACAGTGAGTCTCTCCGTACCTAGCCTTGTAGGTTCCAAAGGCAAACTCTGGTGAAGCGGTAAGAACCAACGTTTCCGGCTCTTCCGATGATGACGCACCAACCACCCTTCTGGAAGTAAACTCAAGTCCCAGGCATCCTTGGAACCACACTGTGGGGGATGCCAAAACTGCTCTAGGACCCACGGATCTCTGCCACCTGGTACTTCTCGATGTTGATCACCTTGTTGATGATATACTGAATCTCCAACGCTCGCAGCACCGGAAGCTCCGCCGCTTGACGTACCATAACCTCCGCTTGAGGCTGCAGCACCACCAAACACAGACGCCCCTCTACGCGCTGCCGACCCTTGAAGTCCAGGTGTCGAAGTACCATCATTCGATCTTGCCTGCCGCCCATGTGCCATGGCATCGGACCCTTGACTACTTGGATGACCGCTGGTGCTTGTAAGTGGTTAGGGGATTTAGCATCTACTTGCAGCACATAGCATCTTACTTGAAGAACTTACCGCCGAAGTTACAAGTGAACTTGCGGCACTTGCTAAGTTGCACTTACAGCACTTAGCTATGTTGAACTTAGCTGATTTAGCTAAGTTCTCTATGTTCTTGCCGACTGCGGAAAAAAGATAACCAAAGGCATATAGCCACATACATTTTTTGATTCATGGTCTTTTTTGTGGGTGGGCGGGCGTAAAAAAAACCATGGCAGGCTTGCACCATGGACTTCATAGTGCTTGTTACTCTATACTATCCTTTGCTCTGCGATTGCGTTCGTATATTGGAAGTTTCTCATCTAAACTTCGTTTGATAGAAAATATTTACATCACATGTTCTTAAGCTCATGGTTACTTCCAATGGCACCCTGACATTACAACTATACCATCCTTTAGGGAAAAATCCAATGTGTCTTGACATATATGTATATACATGTGCGCCGCCCGACAAAAAAAAAGATTGGACCGGGGATATCATAAAGCATCCAAAAACATTTGTCCCATACAATATCTTACTTAAATTAAAAAANGGAGAAAGTTTGAAATTCACATGATGAGCTCGCTTGTGAACAGCAGGGCTGTATAAAGCAGGGCCCTATATTTTGGCTCGCTTTTTCAGGGCACAACAGTGGCATTGCCATCAGGATCTTTCCTATGGATGCAGCATCGTTTTATACAAGAAGCAGGCAAGAAAGATGGTTCATCCTTCACACCAAACCTATTGTCACCACGTGTTTCCCAAGCAGACCAGCACACATAATCGTTTCCATTCACAGAAAACAAGAACCAAACCTCACCAATGGTTTCAACACCGTTTACTACGGCAAGAATTACATCTTTGGAATGACATTTGGTGGATGCGTTCACAAAAGCACACATTCCCACTGCAAGATTTAATGGGAGCAAAGGTGGAAGCTTCAAGAAATTTCGAACATGGACCTTCAATGCATCTGATGCCTCACCCGGATTGATCAACCTGAAACATTCACCAACTGTTAGATCTTTCAATGAATTCACTTGGACAAGTGTGACCTGCTTCATAATGCCCAGTTCAAATGCAGTACTCGATGATGCATTGCATGCGTCTGTGCTGAATCGTTTGATCTCCTTGTGCTTACGTTCATGTACCCAGCATGGTACTAAAGGATATCGACGAGCAAACGTGGCAAAATGAAGGCAGAAGTGAAGTTTCGGTTGATAATTTTTTTCACCATATGCTTCAATCCTATCCCTGAGATATCGTTTGACCACAATGTCAAGCTCATCTGGGTCACATTCACGTCCTTCCCATTTGAGGAGGTCCAACAAAGCACAGAGACTGTAGTAGGATCGTTTGGCAGCTTCTATTTCATGAGACAAACCGTTTGGAAGAAGTTCCTTACTTGACGCAAGAGTCTTAAGGGTCAAGTACATGAACAAACAAAACCTTGTTAAGGAAAACGCATAATTAAACCATAACACCAAAAGCACACACACAGAGGAGAAAAAAACATACCACTAACAAAGGCTAGCGTCCATCAGTAGCAGCCTGATAACTGGATACACACTGAGCCCCTCTGATGCAGATGCCTTCACCTCCCCACCGTCTGCTGTGTGTTTTTCCAAACATCGTTTCCCTGTGGCTGACCTACTCTCCCATTGAATTGGCCACACAAACTTCCTTACAAAATCGTCTGCCGTTTTGCATGATATGTGGTCTTTCAACACCTGAAACAGCATCCCTGTCTCTGTGTTCCATGCCCCTGATACCAATAACGTATGCATGTAGTCATACTGCGTGACACTGATAGGGCCTCCATCTAAAAGGTCCCAAAAAGTATCAGACTGTAGCGCACCAGCGGGGGCATAGTTGAGCCCAAGCGATTTTTCAATACGTGCAAAAGCTTCTTTTGAAACTGTAGCTAAGTTCTCTATGTTCTTGCCGACTGCGAAAAAAAGATAACCAAAGGCATATAGCCACATACATTTTTTGATTCATGGTCTTTTTTGTGGGTGGGCGGGCGTAAAAAAAACCATGGCAGGCTTGCACCATGGACTTCATAGTGCTTGTTACTCTATACTATCCTTTGCTCTGCGATTGCGTTCGTATATTGGAAGTTTCTCATCTAAACTTCGTTTGATAGAAAATATTTACATCACATGTTCTTAAGCTCATGGTTACTTCCAATGGCACCCTGACATTACAACTATACCATCCTTTAGGGAAAAATCCAATGTGTCTTGACATATATGTATATACATGTGCGCCGCCCGACAAAAAAAAGATTGGACCGGGGATATCATAAAGCATCCAAAAACATTTGTCCCATACAATATCTTACTTAAATTAGAAAAACACATCCACACCCAAACCCTATAAGGGATTTTGGCCAGCCGTGCTCTGCGGTGGCACCATTTGGCAGCCTGCATTGCAGGCCGGTTTCGACCGGTGAAGGGATGGAGGTTTATAAAAGGGTCGGAAGTAAAAAATGGTTAGGGCATAGATGTGGGTCATCTTTGGAGGATATATTTAAAAAGGAACATATATTTGTAAGATTGCCAACATCTGTTGCCCAAACCATTTTTTGTCGAGGCATGAACGAACCGTTTTTGTTTTTAGGTTTTCATGGGATCATTTTTTTTGGCTCGCTTGGGTTTAAAGCATTCTTTCAACATGGCCAATCCAAAAACCAAAGGCAGTTGGAATGAAGATTGCAAAATTGAAACCTTCTTGTCAAAGAAGTTTAGTTGCTATATTTACTTCTGAAATACGAAGGTTCTGAGATACGACGGTTCTTGTCAAAGAAGTTTAGTTGCAACCAGAATCACCAAAAAAACATTCCCAGTGGGAATTAACAGCACATGTATACCAGAGAAGGGAACTTCCCTCAAATTATATAAAATATGTATACCGGATTGTATGCATGTCTTTATTTGTGTAGTTGGGATCATCAAGAGTTGATGGATCAATCACAGTATACCATCTGGTATTCACGATTTTTATATGCCCCAAAGAACTTCAGGTTATGATGCCATGAAACAGAAGTTAATCTTAAACACCTATTCTGGAAGTTTCAACCCCAAAACATTGGGACACTGCAAACCCAAGGAATTTTTAAACATCCCCAAAACAATTTTGGGTGAGTTTTCAATCCCCAAACNATACACGTAACCTTGGATTTCCAATCATAAATTCATGTACCTCGGTTTGGTTGACTTTGCTCTATCTTTGATTGACCCTTGAAGTTTGTAAATCCCCTAACTGGTAAAATTATACCCCGACAAATCCATCTGAACCTGGGATTTCCAAAAGCGGTTAACTGTTTTGGTTTGGTCCACTTTATTTATATCTTTGATTGGCCCTTGAAGTTTCAAAAACCCCAAGTGGAAATTTTGGTGATTTTACCCCATAAAAAACACAACCCCAAACATTTTGGGATGGGTGGGGGTGGGGGGGGAGGGAGGATGAAGGATCAAGTGTAGAATTCACATGATGAGCTCGCTTGTGGACAGCAGGGCTATTGTCAAAGCAGGGCCCTACAAATTGGCTCGCTGTTTTTCTTTTCAAGGCACAACAGTGGCATTGCCATCAGGGTCTTTCCTATGGATGCAGCATCGTTTTATACAAGAAGCAGGCAAGAATGATGGTTCGTCTTTCACACCAAACCTATTGCCACCACGGGTTTCCCAAACAGACCAGCACACATAATCGTTTCCATTCACAGAAAACAAGAACCAAACCTCACCAATGGTTTCAACACCGTTTACCACGGCAAGAATTACATCTTTGGAATGACATTTGGTGGATGCGTTCACAAAAGCACACATTCCCACTGCAAGATTTAATGGGAGCAAAGGTGGAAGCTTCAAGAAATTTCGAACATGGACCTTCAATGCATCTGATGCCTCACCCGGATTGAATTCACTTGGACAAGTGTGACCTGCTTCATAATGCCCAGTTCAAATGCAGTACTCGATGATGCATTGCATGCGTCTGTGCTGAATCGTTTGATCTCCTTGTGCTTGCGTTCATGTACCCAGCATGGTACTAAAGGATATCGACGAGCAAACGTGGCAAAATGAAGGCAGAAGTGAAGTTTCGGTTGAAAGTTTGTTTCACCATATGCTTCAATCCTATCCCTGAGATATCGTTTGACCACAATGTCAAGCTCATCTGGGTCACATTCACGTCCTTCCCATTTGAGGAGGTCCAACAAAGCACAGAGACTGTAGTAGGATCGTTTGGCAGCTTCCATTTCATGAGACAAACCGTTTGGAAGAAGTTCCTTACTTGACGCAAGAGTCTTAAGGGTCAAGTACAAGAACAAACAAAACCTTGTTAAGGAAAACACATAACTAAACCATAACACCAAAAGCACACACACAGAGGAGACAAAACATACCACTAACAAAGGCTAGCTTCCATCAGTAGCAGCCTGATAACTGGATACACACTGAGCCCCTCTGATGCAGATGCCTTCACCTCCCCACCGTCTGCTGTGTGTTTTTCCAAACATTGTTTCCCTGTGGCTGACCTACTCTCCCATTGAATTGGCCACACAAACTTCCTTACAAAATCGTCTGCCGTTTTGCATGATATGTGGTCTTTCAACACCTGAAACAGCATCCCTGTCTCTGTGTTCCATGCCCCTGATACCAATAACGTATGCATGTAGTCATACTGCGTGACACTGATAGGGCCTCCATCTAAAAGGTCCCAAAAAGTATCAGACTGTAACGCACCAGCGGGGGCATAGTTGAGCCCAAGCGATTTTTCAATACGTGCAAAAGCTTCTTTTGAAACTGTCCCGTGTCGATTCTTCAGATGTTGGACAGCACTTCGCAAGGAGTTGTCACTTTGGAACTGAAGCTTGTTGACATCAAGTTGACAATGGGATTGAAGATAGTTGGTGGAATCCGTTTGCCAAAGAGATAAAGAATGTAGAGTAGCATTCTTACAAAAGAAACAAGGGAACAGTCCAGAAGCTCCCTTACTGGCCCAGCAGTTTTTCACTGCCTGCTCATCTCCAATCAGAAGCCCAATGATGCCAAAAAGTAGATGAGATCCCAACCGCTCATTATGGATCATCACCCCCAAGCCAATGTTGTAAGGCGCACGGAAGAACAATTCACCCATCACCCGGAAGACTTGGCTCCAGCCTGATTTTATCTTCTTGACCAAATTAGAGCGTATGGTACACAATACAAACCAGAGGTCTTCACATCCCAAGGCGCTGTCAAATTCACAAAATGAGTAATATAGCGTTACCAACTTCCTCTCGTTACGCGGTTTGATGATGTTGCCAGGAAGTATTTCATCAGAATAGATACACAGCTTCCACTTGTGACCCTGATCGTTTTGGTGCTGTAATAACTTCCCAAAGAAAAAATCTGCAAATGAAGGGACAACCTCAATGAGATGTTTGATGAGAAGTATAGGTTGCACGCAGGGGAACTGTTTCAAGGTTCCATCGTCCATCTCAAGTTGAACAGTGGTGAACAACTCTGCTGGTAGGGCTTCATCCCGTGCTCGCTTGATGCTACTCCTGCTGGTACCTTTAGGTAGACCATTTTCTTTGATCGATTTCAAAATAGCAGCAAGACCAGATTGAGATACATAGGATCTGTGATGCGATGAAGTCAATACATCTTTTGATGACCCTGACATTCCGGAAGGTGAGATCACATGGCACGAGCTTCTTAGCCCTGTGGGGCGAGCCAATGGAACAACAAAGCAATAAGGCCCTGCCACTTATTTTTACAAACAGGTTTCCAACATAACATAACATGTACCAATGTTTTGTGAAACTATTTTACAGCATATTTTGTTCAACTCCTGGACCAAGACCTGGATGCATTTGAAATTGGCTTGACTAGTTCAACACATGAAGTGGAACACTTTGTCACTCTCTCCTTGGAGCAAAATGTTGCAACATACACCTGAAAAATCATGACCCAATCAAACAAGCATCCATCTTTACATATCCAGATTTTATCTCGATCAAATGGCAGGGCCAACGGCTCGCCGGCAGGGCCACTGGCTCGCCTGAGTTTACCTGTCCCACCACGCCTCTTGTGAAGAGGCACTGAGAAAGGTCTGGCCTTGGGGCGGTAAGAGTGGAACGCATCGGCTCATATTATCTCTATATCAGGGTATAGTTGTGAGCTTTGCAAACTGGCTGGAAAACTGAATGCACAGTGCAAGCTAGTTTTGTATCTCCAACTTCAGTCAGACCAAGAAGTATCAATGCTCCAAGGGTATGAGCTTCCAACAGCACTGTACCACTGACTCTTGTCTAGTCACGGTGTGGTATACCCCCAAACAAGTGATTTCTTTCAAAATCACTTCCCCAAGAAAAGGGAGGCAAGTACATAGCCACAACCTAAGGAACAAACAAAAGAACCAAGGACAGAAAATCGAAGTATATATATTTTTTTATATATACAGTATACATGTTCAAAACAGAAAACATATATACTTGGGACACATGCTCAGATGGGTGGATCTCAACTGTTCCGTGGCTTTGCATTTGCAATCCTACTCAACATCTTGGTTCCATAGATGATCCAAACGTCGCTTCTTGAGCTCTGGAAGAGTCATCTTGGACAACGCCATCTGGCACTCAGCTGACTCACGCCAGGCAGCTTCAAAGGATTTCTTGTCCCCCTGAAAAGCTTGCTTGAAGGCATCTTTAGCTGCACCATAGCTACTCTTGCCAAAACGAACACCATCTGTTGGTGGTGCTGGTGGTTCTTGAGGAGTCACACTCGCCGCTTTGGCTTTGGCCTTCGGTGAGGCTTTGGCTTTGCACTTGGCCTTGGCCTTGCTCTTGGCCTCGGCCTTGCTCTTGGCCTCGGCCTTGCTCTTGGCCTCGGCCTTGCTCTTGGCCTTGGCCTTGGTTTCAGCAGTGACCAAAGGCTTTTCAGCCTTAGCATCCTCCTTCAACTTGTTTCTTTGAATTGTTGCTTTGGCAACAGTCTCAACCTGGTTCTCTGGTGTCATATCAGGCAAAGTGAAAGCTCTTCCAACAGCTGGTTTCGGTGTTCTAGGACACTCCTGCTGCACTTCAGCAGTCACAATCGCTTCAACACTGCCACCAGCTTCAGCAGCCTCACTGCCTTCAACAGGAAGAGGTGCTGGTGCAATTGCTTTGGGAGTACGGGTTTGTGGCTTCATGAACTGCAAACCTGGCACTTGTGCAGCTTGCTGTTGCACTTGTGCAGCTTGCTGTTGTTGTGCCTGGCAATTGCCACTCATCATCATCATCCACATTTGCATCATTTGCATCTGCTGCTGCATTGCAGCATTGCCTTGTGGCATTCCCATCATTGGCAAGCCTGGCTGTGGTGCTGGTGCAACCACCGCAAGTTGAGAACCACCCTTGTTCTTGGAAAGGAGTTTGTTGTTTGACCTACATGAGATCAAAGCAGCTTGACCTGCAACTTCAGCCTGGGACACATCCAATGCCTCAGGCCGATCTTCTTGGTCGTATGCTTCATCAAAGAGCCACTTGGGAAGTTCACTGGGACAATGGGGGTACTTGGTCAAGTGCTCCCTCATACGTGGAGCCCCTTTGCAAGTTTGCTTCACAATCCGCTTGAGTTCGTTGAAGCTCAAACTCAAGCTGTCAGGATCTTGATTGCATTGCAATCCAGCCTTCAAAGCAATGGAAAAGATATGTCGCAGTGCCAACTCACTTGCAGTATGAATGCCAAGTCGTCTCAATCTGCAAGCCACCTGCTCCATCTTACGAGCTCCTGAAATGGCAGGATCTGCCATGACCTTCTTATCATTGGAACTCAAATATCTGGAAAATTCTGAGATCTCCTGCAGGGCTCGACGATGGTTTGCTGGAGTTGTGGATTGCAGCACCGCTGAGTTGACCGACATGGCCAGCCCACGCTGCTGCTCTTCTGTCCATGGGCCAGCCTTGATGGTTTCCACCAATAGCAACGCCTCATCCGGACCAATCTGAGTAGAGCTCAACTTGCTCTGCCACACAGCAGCCTGTTGCTGCAATGCCTCACCTCCTAGCAGAGACCCTTGGCTTTCAAGGTAAGCCTGCACCCTTCGAAGCTCGGCAGCTGCTTGTTGTGCAGCTGTTGCCATTGTCACAGGTTGTCAAAAACAAAATCTCAAGCTGAACAGCTTCAGAAAATCCAAAAAAGAATGCTGAGAAGTGAATGGTTTCTTTTCTGACTTCATTAAGTCAATGACATGCTGCATGTTTCCACTTTCTATTCTACAAGTCCTTCAGAGTGTGGATCACAACAGTGAAGTTTTACATTTGATTGTGAGTGACAATGAATACAGTTTCTTCAACTACTTCTGCAAACTGCTGAACAAACGCTTTTGATTTTGATCTTCTGATGGTGGCACTCAAGTTGACAGTGGTGCGATCTGTCTGCAAAACTGCTACGAGCCAATGGCCCTGTAGGCGAGCAACTTGTGCCCTGCTGCAATGTAAAAACAGCTAGTACATCCTGAGCTTCAATCTTGCTCTGGCATGTCGGAATCACTCTCACTATCCGAATCACTGTCAGCAGCAGGCATCTCCTCACCCAAGACCTTGAGCTTGTCCCAGCCATCTGCCAAAAACTCATCATCAACAGCATCGAAGTTCTTGAAGGCCCTGTTGGGTCCAGGTTCCACCTTCATCTTCTTGGCCACACGTGTCGGGTAAACACCCCGAGGGTTCCAAATGGCCAAAGGCATCCCATGAGGATGGGGAATGCTGGCCACCAACTTCAAGGCCTGGTACCTGGACACAAAGCCCTTCATCACCAGCTCCTTCTTGAAGGCCTTCTCCACGTCACAGGTATCCCAAGAATGGGTGGCACGGAACCTGTTCACAGCATAGACTCGACCTGACAGAGTCTCAAGGCTCACGGCCAGCCAACTCTCCTTGTTGCTGACCTTGACGATGCCAATGAGATTCTTGTCTGGAGCAATCCTGAGAACAAGTAAGTTCCGGGTCCTCCTGTTCATGAACAACAAGTACTTCATGTTCATGAGCTTGGTCATGTCGTTCGGGCATTCAAGGGTCTCCACATAGTCAAACTTAACGAAGCTGCCCATGTTGGTCTCGAAGAAGTAAGGGTGCACATTGTGCACAAGGCAATACACAATCCTATAAATCTGTGTTTGGCACAGAGAAGACCACACCCTCGGATGATGTTTTCCAAAATCGTAGGTGGAGTCACCAGAAGGCACACGGGCAGTTTCATAGAAGTACTTTTGAGAACCACCATCTTCCATTGGAGAAAAGATTTCAGCCATGTCTGCCGTTTTCAACAAAGGTCCTTTGGTGTGGGGTCTATCAAAAGGACTGTACATTTCACCGAAAATCTCCATGCCCTCCCCCGCGGGGGATCGAGGTGCCATAACCCTCATTGGTGACTCGTCCATTGCACAGTGAGGGACACACTACAAGTCTGGTACACAAAACAAACTGAAGCCTAAATTAGAAGGCGCCACCAAAATGGAGTAGAACGTATACACCCCTTGCAAACAACATGAAATTGATATATATATATATATACATATATCCATGTCTACTGGATCTACACTTGGTGCTGATTACACCTCAATAGTTTCTGCATCAGGAAGAGCTTGAAAACGTTTCAAGAAAACAACTGAAGCCCCGAATGAGGTCATGGACCAAAGGGATGAACATCAGTATATCGTTCAACCATACCAGATGAGTCCCTATACAACGTCAAGTGCAGGGCCATTGGCTCGCCAGGCAGGGCCTACACATAAAGTGGCTCGCCTATGAAAATTGTGGCAATGAGGAACCATAGAAGTGAAACACTTGTTCAAAGGAAGATCCATTGGCTGGTGATGAACTGAAACACCCAAACAAAAAAACAAGTTGTGACTTCTGGGACCGACCTCCTATACTGACCTATATCAGTTGAGCGTGGTGATGAACTGGCCACCCCCTAACATGAGTCACCTTCAGTCTTGGGGATCCATCCGCACCATGTCCCAGTCGACACCCAATCCCAAATTCCAAAACACAACTGCTTGGTTTTTGCTCTGCCAANGCCAATCGTATATGTCAGGCCAAGACCTTGAGCTTGTCCCAGCCAGCTGCCATCAACAGCATCGCCAAATATACAGGCAGTCATCCAAATATGGTGGATTGAAATCTAGATTCCTTCAGCATAATGTATGTTTTCATTGGTGGAAATTATCTCCAAAACAGTGTTTATTTCAAAAATTGATGAAATGTCCAAATGTCAGGTTTTTCTCGTTAGAGAAAAGTTTGTTTAAGGAATTATTGGGTTTTTCTCTAAAGAGAAAAGATTTGTTTTACAATATGAAAACTTTTCTCTAAAGAGAAAAGTTATATATTCTAATGTATTTTTTTTTCTCTAAAGAGAAAAGAAATGTATTGTAATATAATTGGTTTTCTCTAAAGAGAAAAATTGATGTGTTGTGTTTCCATTTTTTTCTCTAACGATGCAACACCATACAATATATTTTCTCTACATCAAAAGTCTCTATGTGATATATGTGTGATTCAAACAAACCTTTTCAAACAAATCAATATTGTTTGTTCAACCAATCCCCGAAGATCCAACTGAACATTCACTCGAATAACATCAGTTTTTTTTCACCACCATGACTGTACGCACATGACTGCCAAACTTATTCCAGGTCTGCCAGAAATTGTCAGGGGCACAGGCCCATCACGATGAAGGTTGATGTTAGATTTGTTTATGGGCAACAAACCTTGTTCAATTTGAAGGATTGTAACATCCACTCGTTTGGAACAGCACTATCATGGTAGGTCCATTTCCCTGGCCAAAAATTGCACTAGCACAACGATTAAACAGAGCAACAACATCAACTTGTTGGCAAAGGCAATCCACCAAAACTAGGTATAGACTATTGCTTTGGGAAAGGGACCTTGTAGTGAGGACACAAACCCTACACCATTTAAGTAGCCATCATTGCCAGTGCCACATGTTGACGTCACTCCAGCGCATGGACAATGTGTGGACTTACATTCCAGGCTTCGAAGTGAAGGATACTATGCACAAGTTTGTTCTGAACATGCCTGGTTGTGCAAGTACATCATCCTTTCCGATCTAGTTGTGGAGGCACATCCATTAGGATCTTTCAAGAAGTGATGAAACAAAGGGATGTGTTGAACCTTTTGAGTTAGTCTGGATTTGGTAAAACACTTGACTTGAGAAAGTAATGATACGTTTGATGGAAACATCTGGCAGCATGCCTTCCTTCCCATGAAGATATGCCTTCCTTCAGAAGCATCCAATCTTTTCACTCCTACAAGTTTAGGCGGGTACCAGTCCTTCATGGTGTAGATGATGATGATGATGAAGATGGCGATGATGATGATGATGATGATGATGATGATTATGATGATGATGATGATGATGATTGATGATGATGATGATGATGATGATACTGATGATCCAACATCCTAATTCATTCTACTTCATTTCATCCTACTTCATTCTACTTCTACCTCACCTGGACTGGGACCGGCTCTCGCCACCCTTCTGCTGGCCTTTTACCACATGAAGGCTCAGCTCAGCCACATCCAAAGCCCTCGTGGCCATGGCAGTCCCACTGCCTCGAGAGCGAGCTCTGCTGCGACCACCGCCATGCCTTAGATTGGCCACTGCATGATGGCCATAAGTTGGGGTGGGGTGCAGGAGCTACTTGGTACGCTACTTCTACCCCGAAAACATGAAAGTCAGTAACAAAATCTAAATCTAAAGGAATGCCAATGAGATCATCAAGGTACTGGTAGAAGGTACCATCGTGAGATGTGTAGCCCCCTTTCACGTAGGTGCCTCCCCACCTGTCCTGTTTGGCCTTGCCCTTGCTCTTTCCCTTCCCCTTCTTCCCTTTATTGGTAAAAGCCCATGGGGCTTTGTTGGAATGGGACCTTGAAGAGGATGACTTACCCTGCCATGCTCGTGGTGACCACTGCTGCTGGTTATCCTTCCAACCCCATTGGTTCCATTTCCAAGGGCCATCCCACCAGGAACTATCATTCCATTGCCCGCTATAGTAGCCCGAGTCATCATCACCATGAGATCTAGGTTTTTTGGGTGGTGGTTCCGAAGGTTCAGGGGGCTTCTCAACCTCCACATCTTCAAACTCGTCAGGAACAGGATTAGCTACACCAGGCTCTTCTTCGGGGTCAGGAATTTCATCTTCTGGTTCCTCTTTTGTTTCAAAACCATCCCAACCCAACTCATTCCAAATCCTCCATTCCTCTGGAGTCCATTCATCATCACCTTCATCCTGATCAACAGCAGCGTACCCATCCCATGCTGTTGGGGTCTCCGCAGGCGACTTGTCAATGGAAGATTGCTCAGGAAGCTGTGAAGGTTCATCTTCCTGGCACGATGCAACTGGAATGGAATGATGTAACAAATGTGAAAAAACGATGAACACATGAACACATCTAGCATGTTCATTCAAAACCGTTCCAATCACACATCCATCGGGTCTTTCCAACAATGATACAACATATGAATGACGTCTGAGGATTGAAATGGCAGGGCTAGACTAGCTCGCCAGCAGGGCCACTGGCTCGCTCTATAGGATCAATTGGGGATAGCTGAACACCACCTGAAACGCCTGAAGTTTGAAGGGTGAAGACTTATATGAGTCATATCCCTAGAAGTTGGAAGGTTGAAGGCTTCATGATCCACCCCCAACCACGTTCTCGAGGCCTTCTGTTCATCCATGATCACCACAGCCCGATTTCTGCCCGTTTGCGGCTGAAAAATGCTCTATACCACAAAAGCTGATCCTTGACCATCCATTGACAACTGCCAGAGAAACATGTCCCATCATGACCCATCATGAAACTGCCATCATGACCCATCATGACCCCACATAAAAAAATGCCATGAGATTTCTCCAAGACTGTGAGAATTGATTCAGCATAAATGTTGTGACATCACATCATGCACATCACACTGTCAGCAAAAGTAACGACATGAATCTATAAATATATATCATATTAGTACAGATATGTAAAGACAAGAGCTCAGCCGAGGAGAATGAAGGAAGAACAGTGAGTCAGAGAGTCCAAACAAAAACACAATCTAAACGTCAAGTTCCAAGTGCACTCAGCTGCTTGATTTTTTTCGTGCATCGACCGACAGTCGTGTGAGAGTGGGGAAGGCCTCATCCCGTACCAAAAGCAATCTATGGACAGAAGCCAACAAAATTCCACTCAACACTGTAACAGCCTGACTTCAGAAGCATATTTCTCTGAATCACACAACATGTGAGCGGTGACACTTCAGTCACCACTGGATGAGGAAAATTCACTTTCAGACTGCGGGATATGAAGGTAATTGTTCCAGTCACGGCTGGTTTGGGGTTGACTGTGAGCAGCACCAGTTCTTTCAAGTTCAGCAACGATCGCTTTGTTGAAACGTGTGTGCCTCCTGGGCCTCCTTTGCTTTGGTGACTTCTTCTTCACAGGTGATCCAAACTGGTGCTTCTTTGGTGACTTCTTGGGCGATGTTTTGGGCTTGCTTTTGGCACTCCTCTTGGACCTGCCATACTCCTGGTCCTGGAGCCCCTTCAAGACCATTNGAACAACCCTGGATCCCTGAGCAAACTGGCCCCTTTTGTGGCTCTTATACTCAATGGAAGAAGTAAAGGGCAGGGCCGTGCAAGGCTCGCCGGCAGGGCTTCTAGCTCGCCAGACATTGTTAAGTCTTCATGACTTTTTTCGTCTCTTGCCACCAGTCTCAAGTGGCTGGAAATCTTCCAAAACAGGTGTCTTGTCAATCTTGGGAACATAAAGCAGCAATGCATCACCTACACTGATGTCTTTCGAATTTTGAATGGTGGGAATGGTCAAGCTTGAATTCCCATCAGTGGGGCTGAACTGCCCTATCTTTTCACAGTTGGCTTCATTTGGATCCCTGGTGGGTCGAACACACCAATAGGGGGATACAAAGCCTACTTTCTTTTCACCCTCTTTTTTCTCTGTTGGCAGATTGAAACATGGCATCAGGTAGAATGACAAATCTGCATAACCAGCCCTGCCTATGCACACATAGCTTCCCGACTCTTTGGGGCCATCCCCATCATGCTTGACTTCAATCTTCAAAGTTGTTGGCACTAGCGTCAATTTCCCTTTGGCAAAGGGTGTAGAAGCAACAACGCTACGTTGGGGTTTCACAAAGATCTTCAAACCCTCGTATGTTTTCTGATGCTTCTTTTCCATATCTAGAAGCTTTTTAAAGATGGCAGCCTTGGCCAAGTGCACCTTGACATCTAAATGATCAGAAGCCTTGAATTTTGACCAATCTGCGACCTCTTCTGAGGAAGCCGGGGTTTTGGACAAAGGCTTCCACTCCCTTTTTTCCAGGAAAGATGCTACAGATACTTGTGCGTACCCTGTGATTGGTCCCTCTTCTACATGAACTTTCACATGGTCATCTTGGAATTCGACAATCTGAGCAATCACTCTATCGCCTCGACGTATCACAAACTGCTTCTCATGGAACCCACTCTCTTTGAGGATACTCGCCTTCGATGCCAATGTACCACTTGAATCATATTCACGGTGCCTTAACTCTGAAGTGATTGAAAACAACCATTAGCTAAGAAATTGCTTAGATAGTTTCCTTTTAAAGGACCCCAACACAAATTCCAAAAGATAGTGCCAATAGTTTAGTTGAAGCGACACAGTTGATCCACCAGCTTTAGGTCCAGATGATGAAGCAGCCTTCGGGGCGGGCTTCTTTCCATCCCACTTGGTTGAAATCACCTTCCCACACTTCTCCTTCACACGTTCACACAACACATAGGCAGCACCCTCAAAAGAGTCTGCATTCAAAATCATCTCCTTGTGTTGTTTCCCCAAGGCCAGCATGATGAGCTCACTCTCGAAGCTGCCAAGCAAAATGGAAAGTCCATCGTCATCACTAGGGTCAGCTGACTTGATCAACTTTTTGACCTCCAACATGAGAGCATTGGCTGCCTCAACTTTCGTCTTGTACTCCTTCCCAAAACTGCGTTTGACATCGGAAGGGCTGAGGATCTTTTCTGGCCCCGTGTATGCCAGCCGCAGCATGGCATGCCTGAATGCCAAAAATGGGTCTGCCGTGCTCGGCTTCATGTCCTGGGACAATGCATCATATAGATCTGGACCTAGCTGCCGTGCTGATCCCGCACAAGACTTGATGCTTGACAATGTCTCATCCAATGTGTCTCCAGCTCCAAATTTCAGCACAAATCGATACATGCTGGGCATAGATGGAGAGCAAACAGGCTTGGACTTCAGCAAGTCATTCTTGACGTGTTGCCAATCAAGGTCTTTGCCACTCTTCCTTTACATCGTGGAAATATAAAGGTTCAAGAAACACAGAACTTGCTGGTTTCAATCCTTAAAAAAGGTCACCACAAAAGGAAGAACAATTTAAATACTTAATCCAAAATGAGTTTCTTTGCTGCTGTGATCACATTGCACATACGCTTCAGAATTTGAAGTTCGTGTTCACCCCTGGCCACTTGGCCTGATGAGTTCAGGCCAGATTGCACTAAGTGCAAAAATCCAGGAAATTCCTGGCCAACCACTCTTGAGATGATCTTCCACTCCACACCTTGCATCACCGCTGCTTCAAAAGCAGCATCTTTCTGACCAATGACCTGTGAACTGAGTAGACCATTGATGCACATGTCTTCCCGATCATGTTTGACCTGAGCTGCTATACAGCGAAGTCCAGCATTGGTATGTGAAGCACTCAAGGAAGCAAATAGTAGATTGTGGGCCGGAATCTCTGGCAAGAGTCCTTGAGAATCCTTTGCGACCTTTTTGTTAAAAGCCACAACTTCTAAATCATTGTTGGGATCCACTTCAATTGCCACTGCATTGATCTGGGTGCTATCATAGCCAATCTCAAAGATGGAGTCAATGAGATCATGGCAATCTCGCCCTGACAGCCCATAGCCGTCCCGATTCATCGGGTGGACGCCTATCAATCGAGGCTCGATCCGTTGAGTCCTCATTAACCCCAATTGGCGGAGAAGGCCAAACACACGATTCACACCAGCAAGTATGGGACCATTGCTTGCTTGGGAAATGGCCTCAGCCACCGACAACTTGGTGGCAGCTTCCATGGCTCTCCAAATATCTTCACTTCAAATGAAAGTTTGATCCAAATTTGACACCGAGCCAGATCTTCATTTAGGCCCTGGTGGCGAGCTTGAAAGCCCTGCTTTGTTTAATGTTGATGCCTAAATCCTTGTTCCCCTAAACCCATTTTGGGGGGTGACAAACCCATAAGATATAATTTGTGGGGTGGGTGGTTTCCCAATTAATTCTTTGGTGGAGTCAGCAAAACCTCTAACCTTGAAAGGGGTTGATCCCAAAACAATTGTACAGTTTCAGGGGTGGAACCCAAAGACATGAGAATGCACGTGTTAGGTACATCATGTTTCTATTGTTTTGAAATATTCGCGTATATATTCACGGTGTGTTAATGGTTTACCTATCAAAAAACAAATATGGCACACTCTTTGTCCCCTGCCACGTGTTCAATTTCAACATGTGACATGTCATTATCCAAAAAGGGTGAAGAAAAAAAGGAAGTTCAGGAACATCAACTTTTGGAACCCAAATTCCATATTTCCATGCAGAACCCAAATTTCGAAGATTTTGTTTGGCGTTTTCAAACATTCAAGCTCCTCCAACTTGAATTTTTGAAAGAACCAAACAACATCTTGGACACCTCCAGTTTGAAAATATTGGAACCAAATAATGGCTTCTTGCCGGAACCCCCAAACCGCACGATCCCATGGACCGTGCCTGCACTTGCGCAGGCTGCCACGCTGCATGCCCATCAGGCCACTGTGTGAAATCCTTTTGTGGGTTTAGTGGTAAATATTTTTTTTAGTATGCATACCTGGCTGGCCAAAAAATATACCAGGTCAAAAACACATGTTTTTTCATCAACACAAAAAATATATGAGTTACATGTGCCAACCGGTGTTGCCATTATGGCTAGTTTAAAGGGAACAAAAAAATCTGCCTTCAGATGCAAAAGGTGATGGTTATATACCAAACATGAAAAATCCAAAATCCCCAAGGAAACAGAAGTGGAAATCATTCCCACAAAACCAAAACGTTACCCAAACAGAGGAATCCTCATGGGATTGTTTTCTTGGCTAGTGCACTTACCAATACACATAACATGAAAGAGATCATGTTTCCATAATCAACTTTTCACCGCGGCCTCACCAACTCCCGTATTTTGGTTTTGGTATTGTTTAACATGTGCTGTTCCCAAAAAAGGGAAACATCGATATAAACATCCAAAGGGGAATGAATTTTCAATGCATTTCACATGCATCCAGGTCCCACAAAACAAAATTGCAACCACGCTAAAAAGTGTTTTCTCACATCCCTGTAAACAAAAAAACACTATTCACAGAACTTACAACTTACTTAGTGAACATAGCTAAGTGCTATAATTCATGTTAGCCAAGATAGCTATTTTGGCTAAGTGTTTTTGCCAACATAGCTATTTTGGATAAGTTCGCGCTATTTACATAGCCAACATATGCCACGCAACTTAGTATCTTGCGCTATGTCGCGTATCGTACATCTGCGACAAAGAAGTACATAGAGAAACATGCTATGTACATAGCATGTTGACCATGTTGCTCACCAGACTTAGCACACTTGTAAGTTTGCTAACATGATGTTAGCACACTTGTAAGATGGATTTGGAGAACTTGCTATCTACAGCAAACGCCGCAAACACTTACAAGCACCAGCGGTCATCCAAGTACTTCGAGGGTCCAGCAGCAACCACAGCGCAGAAGATCGCTCAGCGCCAACAAGCCATCCCCTCAGCAGAAGTCTGGGAGGAAGAGGTCTCTTCCATTTGTGGAGGAGGCGGGTTCAAGTCCAAAGGACAAGGAGAGCAAGAAGTTTGTCGCAAAGAAGGTGGCAGTGAGAGTGGTGAAAGAGAGGAGATCAGTGACAGCGGTCTCCAATTTGCTGAAGTCAAGCCTTGCTTTGAAGGCTGGACAGCGAGCAAGGCAGGGTATGATGACAGCATTAGAAGTGAACAGTGTGAGTGTGGAACAGCAGAATCAGTACGACCACTACCTAAAAAGGTTCAAGGCTTGGTGCAAGGAGAACGGCTTGAGGTGGCCACTTCGATCTCTGGCCGACGAAACCCTGGCAGATTACTTCGACGTCTTGTTTCTCGAGGGTCGATCAAGTCACGAGGGGGAGAAGACCATCGCAGCTATGGAATTTTCAGACCACCGGTTGAAAGGCAAGTTGGCGAGAAGTCGACGTGCACTTCGGGGTTGGCGAAAGCTCATTCCAGCCAAGAGCAGGCTACCATTGCCGAAGCCAATCGTCTTTGGGATAGCCATGAGGTTGTGGGCAATGCAGAAGACAGAGATGGCTCTGATGGTTCTTCTCAGCTTCGACTGTTATCTGAGACCTGGGGAGGCAATGGATCTAGTGGGGAAGAATTTGATCCCACCTATCAAGAACATCGGGGCACAGTACAGACATTACACCCTGGTGGTTCGAGACCAAGACGAAGGAAAGCCAGACAAAACAGGAACCTTCAACAACTCACTGCCTTTGGACAATCCAGCAACTCAAAACTGGTTGGGGAAGGCGTTGGGGAAGTTGAAGACCCGTCAGGGGAAGAGCAGTCCCTTGTTCAAATTCACCATGGACAAGTACCGTCAGGCATTCCAGTCAGCAGGCAGTTGGTTGGGCTTGCAAGGTCTTCACACTTACCAATTGAGACATGGAGGCGCATCAGAAGATCTATCCAGTGGGCTTCGAGATCACAATGCGGTCAAAGATCGCGGACGATGGAGAACAGACAGCTCAGTGAGGAGATATGGCAAAGTGGGGAAACTGCAAGATCTATTGAATCAGTTGCAGCCGTGGGCCCTAGAGTTTTGCAAAAGATCAGTGGTGCAGATGGAACGGGTTGTGGCAGGTCAAGCTGCCCCATGCAACCCCTGAGTCCTTTGTGGCAGCCGTGGAGAGCAGTTCAGGGACAATGCATTTTGGAAGTGTTTGCTGGGAGTGGAAGGCTTTGTTCGCAACTTCGCCGAGAGGGTTTCAGAGCATTCCCCATTGACACATGTCTTCATTCGGAGGACGACGTGTTGAGTTGCAGCACTGAGAATAGCATTGTCGAACTTCTGCTCTCTGGAAAGGTGATGCTGCTTTGGTTGGGGATGCCCTGCACTAGCTTTAGCATTGCAAGACGCAATGATGGTATGGGACCCGGACCCCTACGTAGTGATAGTTGTCCTATGGGAATACCTGGATTATCCAAATCAGATCAACGACAGGTGACACTGGGAAATGCTATGCTCATGTTTTCAGTCCGACTCATTGTCATTTGCTTGGCTCTCAAAATACCATTTGTTTTGGAGAACCCGTTTAGCAGTCGCTGTTGGATCACACCTATCATGCAACAATTGCTTCGGGTCTCTGTTTGCAAATTGCTTCACCTTGATTTTTGCTGTTTTGGAGAACCTTGGAAAAAGCCCACAGGGCTTTTACATGCTTTCATTGATTTGTCAGAGGTTAAGAAAATCTGCAAAGGAACAGGAGGTTTCTGCAGCAACACCAACAAAAGGCATATTGCCTTAAAAGGAAAGGCTCCAGATGGGAGATTCATGACTTTGGTGGCTCAACCATATCCCATCAAAATGGTCCAGCAGCTTAGCAAGATTTTTTCTCAACAACTTCTTTGAGTTCGCAAGCGGATAGGGGAGACAACACAAGTTAAACTTCAAGTATCTCTCTTTGGTTGCAAATGGCAACCACGTTTCGCTATGCAGAACTTGAATTGAACAAAGCTGCCTACGAAGACCGTTGGCATCTGGCCTAAAAAGAAGTGAGTGCGGAGTGGAATCATTCATTCTGCTTTGCAGGGAAGTGATGAATTAGCACGTCTTCATCGGGCCGTGATCATCTCAAGATGCTTTAGGGGCCTCCTCCGCCCCAACCACCACCTTCGGAGACAACACAAGTTAAACTTCAAGTATCTCTCTTTGGTTGCAAATGGCAACCACGTTTCGCTATGCAGAACTTGAATTGAACAAAGCTGCCTACGAAGACCGTTGGCATCTGGCCTAAAAAGAAGTGAGTGCGGAGTGGAATCATATATATATATATATCCTATTTGAGGGACATATCCAACCCTACTGAATTTTTCCAGGAGGTGAAATAATCCCATGAGAAAAATCCATCCTACCAGCAGGACATTCCAGGCTCCCAACCTGATGAGTAAAAACATTTCAAGCCGGACCAAAAGGCCCTTGGCGACCCACCAGACCGTTGGGCCGTGGAAAATCCCTTGCAAGGTATTTTGAAGAGTTGTTTTCCCAGCAAAGGCGATTGGAGATGATTGTAGGAGACAATTGGAGACTCAGAACTTTCAAAATCACATGATTTTTAGGTTTCGGAATGCTTGGGGATAACACAGATGATGTTACTAGGACACCATGGCCCCTTTCAAAACAATATGGAGTTGCACATCAACCCATTTGCCAACATACTACATATAGATCCATCCGGGACATGTGGATCCGGTGGTTTTCATATCGGTGATTTTAACCCCTGCGATCAAACCAGGAACACCCCAAAAAACTAACATGAAACCTATAAAGCCATGTTTCCAAGATCGGAATCTCCTTTTCCAGCCCTAAGAATCATTGGACCCTCCTATAGAGGGGTTTGGACCCTCCCATGATTCTTAGGGATGGGTCATTTATTTGCAATCTTCTATGGTAGTTTTTGGGAGTGTAATTCCTGGGGTCGTGAAACACCACGGTAAGACGACTTGTGACCTTAAAGAACCCTTGGTTCATCTGTTTTCCAGGTCGACGGTGCCCGAAGGCTATGAACGTGCCATCGATCATTTCGAATTTGACCTCACAGGTTGGGGAAATGATTCAGTTCAATAGCTGTTCCTGGTTCCCTTTATTAAGGTGGGATCGGTGATATATAATCACCCAATTTTGCAATATATAAGCGGTATATAAGTGGTATATACAGCCAAATGGGTGATTATAACCACCTATTAAGGGAACCAGGAACAGCTATTGATCAGTTGTCAATTTTGGATACAGACTTTTTGGTGAGGTATGGAGTGATTCAGTATCACGCTCGTTTTTATCGGGAAGCATTTCACATATCATTCATGTATAAGGTATTTTCTTACCAAGATGTATCATGAAAATAAACTAAATTCATGTGTATATATATAAATATGATTAAATATGTATTTCTATAAATGCACCATTCCCATATCCTTTTCTGTTTTTCCTCCACATGTTTTTTTTCAATCTACCACTTAGTAGCTAATTTAAATTAACCCTGCATTAGAGATGAATGAACAACCATCCCCCTTCAACCCCAACCAACCACCAACCCCAACCTTCCAGAAATTCCCGTCCAACTTGTTTTGGAAAAAAACACATCCCATACAAAACACCATGCCATCTTGTGAGATGACACCTGACACCCCAACCCCCACCCTGGGCACCCTGGGCACCCAACAAGCGGGTGGGATCTCCGAACCGAAACAGGGAGTGGCTTGAGTTATGAACAAGGCGACTCTTTGGGCTTATGGCCTTCCAATCCTAAGAAGCAGGTGGGCTTGCACAAGAATCCGGGAATTTGTTGGGTTGAGACAACTTATGAAAAAAAAAATCATCCCTAAGAATCATGAGATCTCAAAACTGGTCGTTTGATACAATTGACCTGCCTTAAGAATCACTGGACCCTGCTATAGAGGGGTTTGGATGTGTATAGCAGGGGTCTGGGATCTCCAAAGCGCCAATCTTGAGATCCCATCATTACAAACAAGAAAGTTTCTGGGCTGGTGCGGCTGCGAAATGAGCAGTCATGAGCTTTAAGGATGGCCGGATAGCCACGTTTTCCCCATCCTAAATGACGAGCAAAGGATCGTAAAAAGGGTGGGGGGTTTGAGCACCAACCAGTGTCAACCAATGTCAACCCTCTAAAATGAAGGTAGTAGGAAGTAGGTGATGGGATTTTTTTTCCTGAAATTGATGGCTGACATTTTGAGGAAAAGTCCAGCTTGGTGAAAAACGATCAGAGTCTCACCATGTCTCACCCACATCATTTGTGCCCCAAACGGAAGTCCGAATGTCAAATACAGAACAAGCACCAAAAATAAGGATGGTATTACAAGGCGGAACCCTACCAGTTGTAACTGGGGTGAAATAACTCCTATATAAGTATATAGGGTGAAATAGCCCATGTTATACGTTTATAAGGACATTCAAAGGGTTATAACTCGATGAATAACTGGTAGGAGCCTACCTTGTAGGAACCCTGTAGATGGTTGGGACCATATCCCTCGAGACAAACGATGGGCTGCTGATTTGGGGCAAGGGAAATTTATCAATCTTCACTTTCCGTGGCATCATGATACGAGGATTCACTTTAAGCGGCGTGTCAACGGAGCATGTCACGAACAATATCCCGGGGTTTGAATGGAATATATGTGTGTTAAGCATTATGTGTGTTAAGCATTGATTATAAGTTTTGGCAACATCCACGTTTGTTGATTGTATGACCAAACTCAGCAGATGGTCATCATGTTCCGTGCATTCTGACATGGACTACTGAGAAACCATCATTGGCCTTGGAGTTGTGAATGCTTAACCCTCATAATACGTGGAAATCATTGAACATATTTTTCCCGACTGAAATTGGATAATGATATGAAAAAAATGCTTGTGTCCTAAGTCAGTCTTCCATGCTTTGACCACTTTCTGAATTTCTTTCTATTTAGGAGAGGTATCGTTCAAAAACTGTGTCACTGTGTCACTGTGTTGTTGATTCTCAAAACAGAAATCCAGCAAGGATTCCAATTACAAAATCAACAACGTCCCCATTTGTGATTTGTTTTACTATTACCAATTCTACATTACAAGTCCGTTTTTGGTAGGTGTTCTCTCCTGAAAATTGATTGTTGGAGTTGGAGTCGATGATTCATATCCTGAATTGGTGGCAAATCCGGTCTAATTTTCAGGGGCTATTGCCTTGCTATTCAACTAAGATCCCAAGAAAAAAAACAGACAGAAAACAATCCTTTAGCCCCTCTTTTTGGCGGGGTCCAACCCGGTGATTCTTAGGATTAGGGTTACCCGTGATTCATGGGAAAAGCTGCCACTCTTGGGTTTTTTCCGCTACCACCCCACCAGGTCGATATGTGCTTGATGGCTTTGAACATGAAAGGAGTGAACTTTGGGAAGGTGACGGGTGGGGAATATTTACCCAGCCACATTTCCCCTTGTGACAATGTGGCCACCTTTGACCCAATGTAGATGAATTATCCATACGTTCGGCGTATCTTGGAATATTCTACAAGGTGGGCACCAGTTATAACATGTTATAACGGGGGTTATACCGTTACACCTCCTAGAAGTAAGGTGAAATATCCGCAGGAAAACCCATTTATTTTCGGCCACTTACATCTTAGGGGCTTTTGGGTTTGAATCACGTTTGAGGTGTCGGCCATTTTTTGTCCCAACTCCACCCCCCCCCCAAAAAAAAAGGCCACTTTTGGATGTTGTTGGTTTTCTTTACTAATTACAACTAACCAATATTATATTTTGTAGAAATTTAGTCGGTAAACTATCCATCTAATCAGATTGGAACACCTGTTGTTTAAATTGAATTCATGGTCATGAATCTAGGTCGTAATTTATTCATACAACCTCTTGCCTGGCAGTGCATCATGAGCCATTCATCTCCGAGGAGATGAGGTTTTGCACTTGCGCCCCATCGATTCCAATCGTTCTGTGCCGCTACCAGAAGTCATCAGCGTCCCTTGGGAATCAAGTTGTGATGAATAAGGGAACATTGACTCCCAAGATGGTGAAACCAATTGGGAGTTGCTGAATTTGTTGTTTACTACCATTGACTAACGTTTGCCTATTATATATATATATATATGTTTTTGGAGATCAAAAACAAGTGCGTTTTCCCTGGCTTTTTTTGGATTCAAATCTGCGAGGTGTTTGTCATGTTCCTGATGTCATGGGCAATATCGTGCACCACGTGATGTTTGAATCCCATAGTAAAGATACAATGTGCAGGAACAACATCCCCATACCATCCATATATATGGTATATTTACCTACGTTTAGTCCTTTAGTTGATTTTTATGGTTTTCATTTTCATGTAGGTAAAAATACAATCGTCCCATGGATGCGTCATGGGTCCCAGCAATGATGAAATCAGTCGAGTTTCAAATTGTTTGAGGTTCGAACCCTTCTGACCGAAGTGCTTGATATTGCTGGCTGGCCCAAACGACGTTTTTATGAGTCTCGGCGCAGGTGAACGGCAAAAATCAGATTTGTTTGTTGTTGAATATCCCCGAAATGAATGTCCTTAGTCCAGGTGATTCAAAGTGACCTTTTTAACCCCCGAGTTGGAGGTCACCAACAACCTTTGAGTTCGGGTCACTTAACAAGCCCGAAAAGGTCACCAGCAGAATTGCCAGGTTTTTGCCATATGCTTGTTTTGAACTGTTTGTTGTTGAAATATCCTGGAAATGAATCCAAATGAATGCTTAAAGTATCTTAAAGTCGATTTTCCGTATCCTTCAAACACCGTTGTTGGATTTGTTGGGGACTCGCGACCTGAAAAAGAAAAACATCCAAAGACATGAATCCATACTACTGAGTTGCTAGCGCTGTAGTTGCGTAGTTGCTAAAGCCAATAGTAGCCTATATAGATAGACTTATATAAATATAGAAAAAACTGGAGGTTGTACGCAGTACTCCGAGTTCCAGGGGTGGAATGATCCATTTTATTCAGCATGAGCTGGTCGGTGTTGGTTAGCAGTAGGAGCTGTAAGATGAGAAGATGCCAGTTGTGAAGATTTCAACAAGGTGATTTGGTTTCTTTGTTTTCCCTTACAAACAACACCCCTATGTGATCGTATACGGGTGTAGATGCTTATGCTCCACTTTATAAGTGGCGTAACATTTGCCAAAGGAAACTGTATAAAGATATGATGTGGTCAATGCTTTTTGGACCCAAGCTAGAAACATCAGTTGGATCTTTGGTTTCTTTGTTTGAAAGGTACCAAAAAAGTGTTCAGGGTATGTATGAACTGAAGTTCTGTTGGAATATATTGGGTTTTTTCAATCTTGAGCAATGCCTAAATCTGATTTCTCCCTGTAATAGGCTTATAAACTTATAATCGCTCTAGGAATCAATCGTCATATTCTCAGATGATGACCTTCGGCTGTCGTTCATCACCTCACGCCTATAGTATTTAAGTTCAATGAAACCATTCTCAGTTTCGGTGAGCCAGGATCCTTGTGTTCGCTTTGTTTGGCCAGATTTAGCCAGTCATACAGTCATACCGGATCCAGACCCGGCCTTTTCCAAAAACCTGATGCAGCTCGGACTTTTGAGGAAATGTTGAAGCTCAGCGCGACTGATGCACAAGAGCAGGATGGAGATCGTGGATATTTTTTTCAAAGATGGAAGTCTCCCAGAAAGAGGGAACTACAAGTTACCCCCCCGAAAAACCACCATGATGATGGAAAATCCACCATGAACAATTATTTCCTGTTGCAAGTGGGAATTTTCCAATGTTATGTTAGTTTTTCTCCGGTGATATTCACTCTTGTAAAATGGGAATTATATATCCCCAGCATTGTAATTGGGAGGGGCCATTGTAGGGTTTGCTAAATATATATATATATATATATCTTTTTTTGTCTTGCTAAGGGGGCTTATTGTTGTACAAAGAACTGGTGAGGAAAACGCAGATTCAAGAAAGGCTTCATTGAGAGATAGTGGTTTATACCCTCCCTAGTATTGGTTATTATGCCTACTAAGGGTAGTTTCAGTGGGGTGGAGGAGTAGTTAGGAAGGATCCCCCAAAAATGGCAAGATTGAATTTACATCTTGTGAGGATCTTGTGAGGCGTTTACCCCATTGTCCGCTGTTTTTTTAAATCTCCTATTTTTTTTGAAAAAACATGTTTTCTTAAGAATCATGGGATCTCGAAACTGGTGGTTTGGAGATCCTAAACCCTGCTATACACATCCAAACCCCTCTTTTTTGGGAGGGTCCAATGATTCTTAGGGTTGAACCACTCCATGAAAGGTTTAAGAGCTAATAAAAAAAAGTGATTCTTTTTTTTGTCAAAGGTAAGAGGCCGCCGAACACCGGATCCAGCTTCCGCTTTCTTGTTAAAACAAACAACTCCCTAGGCATCAATCGTCATATTCTCAGCTGATGAGCAAAGGCTGTCCAATCACCTTCGAAACGCATAGTATTTAGGTTATAAGGACTTCGGTTAGAGATGTGGAGATATTTGTATGATACTGTTGATGGTTCAGAAATCCTGCTAACCAGTTGGGGTCGGTAGTTCCTCCCATTATTTAGAGGAAATCCCAGTGTGGTTTTTTACGGGATTTCCTCCAACAGTATGATTGACAATTCACTTCATAGTGGAGATAGTACGTAGAGATGGGTGTGATGATACTCCCCAAAATTGATGCCATGACCTCGGGGGCCTTCTTCCTAAGACTTTTTCGCATAGATATCCATGGGGGTTTTGTATATTTAGCTACATTTTACCCATAGAAATCAACCATTCATGTATAGGCAAGTATACCAGTCCCATGGATTGTATGGGTAAGTTATGACACCAAAAGTCAATGAAGACTACACCCCCAAAGTTGAACGGCTGGAACCTGAAGATGATGATTTCCAAGTTCGGAATCTCCAAACTTCCAGGGGCTGATTTTTCAGGTTCCATGTTAAACTTCAGGGGTGTATAGACTCTAACTAAGTGAAACTGAGTTCTTCAATTTGACACTGCCATCGTCCCCCATCTTCCCGAGAGACGCGAAAAAGCACCAAATCGCCGAGAAAAATCGCCGCAGCTTTTTGGATGAAGAGGCCCACAAAAAAACAACGACATCAGAAACAAAATCAGTTAGGAAATTTTGGGCTCTTTCTGAGATTTCAAGTTTGAAACAAGTCAAATTGATGTCAAACACGCGATCCGATGAAATCGAATATAAGAAGTTGACGATTCCTTAATTTAGCAAGGGGAAAAATGTTGAATGTTTTTTGGTTTGGGGAAATTGCAAGTCCCCGGGGCCCCCAATGTCTCCAAGTTAAATGTGACCCATTTTGGCCCCTCAAAAAACCCAAATGGGAGCTGCAAAGATGGAGGGACTTGGAAGATGATGACACCTCTTGGGTTCAAAACTGTTCACAACATATATGGTATGTTTTTTTGGAAGGGGTAGATGTGTATGTGATTGGCCTCTCCAATGTGCCTTTGTTCCGAAAAAAAACATGCAATCAAGGGTTCAAGATCGAGTGCTTCAAATAAAGCTTGTTGCGAATGTCAGGGAAGAAACATCTCACTATCAAAAACTAATTGCTTTTGGTCGAACTTGATTTTGCTCACCATGACGCTGCTTCAAAGTGCTGCGAGTGCCATTCTGGACGCTTGGCAGTGATTTATCAGTTGGGTGGCTTGTTGGGACTTATAACCCCCCAATACACCCTGGAAGTTTGACATGGATACCAAAAATATCCAAAAAAATCATGGGATTTCGAAAAGGTAAGTGTGGCTTAAAATACGTTGTAACATGTTGCCAAAAACCATGGGAACTCAGGCCAACGTTCTCTGGCCTCTGATTGAAATTAATTTTGAGGACCCTGGATGCTCTAGCACTGAGCTAATGGGCAAACTTGATATGCAATTTTCTTGGGGATGATGTATTTCACAGGAATATTGCATGTCATGTTTTTACATGTTTCAAGTATGAGATGGCAGACAGAGTGAGATACTGTCTGTTGGGTATAGGAACTGAGTGGATGAGACGAAAATATGTGTTTTTTTCCCATATGACCTTTCCTTTTCTAGAAAATCATCCGAAACGTTGTTTCAGCCTGTCCCTCGAAAAGCAAAATCCTCCGAGAAAAAAAAAACCGACAAAGTCTGGATGCGGGGCATCGAACCTGAAAGTTTTCGAAAGAAGCAATCATGGCCTTCTTGGGTTTGTTTAGTTGGTGATCTAGGTGGTGGCAACTCAAATATTTTTTTATGTTCACCCTGAACCTTGGGGAAATGATCCAATTTGACGATCGTATTTTTCAGATGGGTTGAAACCACCAACAAGTGATTGTTTTTCTTTGTATATCCCTAGGCATCAATCGTCATATTCTCAGCTGATGAGCAAGGGGTCTCCAATCACCTTCGAAACGCATAGTAATTAGGTTCCATTACCATTCTCAGAAGGTGATTGGATCCCTAGGGTATACTATGGTAAATTACTATGTTCCACCACTATTTTTGCGAGAATATGTTTGGAACCTTTTTCCTAAGCACCCTAAGAATCCAGACCCCTCCCTTGAGCAGGATTGATGGTCTAAATCCCAGTCCCAGAATAGGATTGTAGATATAATCCCTTTCTTCTATATACCTGGAACCCAAATGACCCTTGTTTTGATTGGAAAAGACCTTGTTTTGAAGGGTTCAATCACCAAAATAGAGGACAAACAGGTTCCAGGTAGATATATATTTATACATACACAATACTGAAATTAGTAAAGATTAGAACTGCAGATTGGGCATGATTGGGCCATGACGTAATCAAGTACCGTGTATACCTAAGACATCCTAAGTGCTAAACGCCCCTGTGGCCCTGCCCACGTGGCCCTGCCAAAAGGAAGTGGTGGTGAATCCCATGGGTGTGTTGGACATGGGTGTGAATGTCATGAGCGTTCGAGATAGCTGGAAGCAACATCATCATTCATTGGAAGCTGGTGAAAGGTGGGGGCCGAATCTGATTTCACTCATAGCTTGGAAGGCGGGTTAGAGAAAACGCTGTTTTTTTTCACATTGGAAAGATGCTTGAAAAAGACACCACCAAAAGCATTGATATGGAAACCAAAAGTGAAGGATTTGATGATGTTTTTTTTCCTTAACAAATGGATGATTTTCAGGTACCATATATTATTTTTCAGGGGGTTACAATGGGGTTACATAATGGTAAATGACATGAAAGGAAGCTTGTGATTCCAGTTCGACCTGGAAATCCAAGCGAAACGGCAACCCCATTGGAAGAATGTCAGTGGATTATGTTTCTTTCTTGATTTTATGTTGATGATAATATGTTAATTCTATGGATGAAACGATGTGAATCGACAAAAAACGGGTACAGATAGGTTAATATAAATTGATAATGTATACAAGTACTATGATATATATACATATATATGTTTCAAATTTCAAACACACATAGTCTAACACACATAGTCTGTATGTTACATACATCTAGGGATACATAACTCTAGGGATAAATCCACCTTTTTTTAATCTTAGCGGTTTCAAGAAACGAATGCTATAGACCCAATTTGTTTACACTTTCGCTGTGTTCAAATTTTGCTCGGCGGCTCAACAGTTTCTTCTTTTCGCACCAAGACTTGACTGGGATGTTGAAGATGGGATGTCACAACATGCTAAGTTGAGCGTGTTCTTATTGCGTTTTCTTCACGAAGATCTTGTCCAAGAAGTGTCATCAGTCACCGGGGCAAGTCAATGTTTGTCTTAGGTGCATTATGTGTGTGTGTTTTTGATATATTTATTCGGAAAAATTGTGAGAATAATCAGGATTATATGAGGATCATTCGCAAGCCTTGGACTTATAAATCCTGGTAAAATTGATACAGGTTCATATATGCCTCCGAGAAAAAGAATTCTATGATTCTATGAGGATAGCCTGACTCAAAATTAGGAGTCCCAAACACCCCGAAAAAATCCCATCTAAAAACTCCATCAAAATTCCCGTTGCAGCCGTTGCATATGTGTTTCACCGATATGTTTTTTCAACCCTAAGAATCATTGCACCCTCCTATAGAGGGACTTGAACCTGTATAGCAGGGTTCTGGGATCTCCAGTTCCCACCAGTGGTGGTTTGGAGATCCCATGATTCTTAGGGAAGACAAAGCTCCCCCATCTTGAAACCACCTTGAAGCCATGTTTTTTTTTGGTCAAGCCTTGGGGTGTTTCGTTTCGGGTGTTCAATCATCCAGGCTACATTTGGAATCGATGAAGGTCTCCCAGTCTCAACATAGTGAAGCCTTGCAGCATGGCCTCAATCAACACCAGGCGGCGTGGCATGGGTTGAATCAAAGTCGTTGTAGATGGGATGAGATGAGATTCGTGAGAAGAAAACTACAAAATCCCCAAAGTTTGGCCCCAAAAATTTGGATGATGAATTTTATAGGATATGTTTGGATAATATGTTTTTCCCTAAAACGACTAAATAAACTAGTTGGTTAATTTTTTTCTAGGCCTTTCAGGCCTTTTCCCAAAAAGGAAAAAACCTCATCGACTCCAATCATGAAAAAAAAATCAGCTGTGAAAGTTGCTATGTTCGTTTTCAGGGAGGGTAGGTATTACATCCCGAAGTCTACAGCGGTGGGGGGCGATTCCTTGATGTACAAAAAACCCACCGTCCAAGTTCCATGGAGTTCAAAGATTTCATTTTGGCATGGTGTTTTTTTTTGAATTGTAATCTAAGTCCTAGGTGTTGTTTTCAAGTTTTTTTTTGTATTTTCACCCCTACCTTTTTGGAAGATTCCCAAGTTGGTTGATATTTTTCAAAGGGGTTGAAACCACCAACTAGTAATGTTTCGGGGAATCACGACTTTGCTGCACCCCTATGCTCCATGTATGGATTATTTACCTACATTTTGCTTAAATTTATTGGCACAAAGTACCATCTGCCTCAGGATAAAAAGATTGTAGCCGTGACAAGTACTGGAAAAAAGTTCATCGCGGAAGCTGATCATAGGCATCTCATGAAGATCATAGGCTCCCTATAATGGCAGCTTCTAGCATTTAGATAGGATCTAGAGATACCCGAAAGTGTTGCTAAAATGATCTCTGCAAAGTAGCAGTAGAGTCACTCTACTTGCACTCCCAAAGCTTATTTCTTCTCGCCCCTGAATTTGTTTACCTTCCCAAAAAGGAAAGGATAACTTTCCAGGGGGTGTAGTATACTTTAACACTATGTAAAAACGCTGCCTCTAAGGTGCCCGTTTGGCCCCAATAGGAAGTTGCATCTTCCAACATGCTGTTAGTTTCAACCGATGGGAAACTTTGGTGAAGCAAATGAGTAACAACTAGTTTGGGATAAGCAAACTACAGATACAAAAATACATGAATCTTGCTCCATTTTTGTGACGTTTCCTACATGTTTTTTTGGGGGGTGGTATTTCTATGTTTGCCCACAAAAATGCTTTGAACCCACTGTTTTTCTAAAATGAATTCCATTGGTAAAGCCCTAAAAGACCCCGGTGCAAAAACCTTGATTCCAAAATCCATTGGCAAAAAGCCACGGCCAGGAATCTATCTATGTGAGCAAAGATCAGCTTCTCGCCTCGAACAAAAAAACGCCCGCAGAGATACCCTCCCTAGGGATCCTGGCTCACCGAAACTGAGAATGGTTTCATGGAACCTAAATGTCCTATGCGTTTCGTTTCGGTGATTGGACACCCCTTAAACCTCATCAGCTGAGAATATGACGATTGATGCCTAGGGCCTCCCTGAACCTAAAGAGTTCGAACCTGAAAATTGATGCTAACGGAAAAATGATCCTTTTTCTTTTTGGAGCCCCTCATCTTTTCAGGTGGTTTATAGCTGTTTAGTTTTTTCGGGATGGCGGCATTTTTTTGATTTTGCTTCTCAACTTGGATTCTGATGTATGACAATGTTTAACAGTTCGTTCTCTTTATCAAATTTCCCAAGGTGTTTCAGAGAGCACAAAAAACATGAAACAAAGAGAGTTTAGGTTGGTTACCCCACCCCCCTGAAAACGCACATGACAATGGAACATCACCATGTTTAATTGGAGATACATCTTCAAATGTTTTTTTTGAATTGTCATGTTAGTTTTCCGGGCTGTATATCTTGCCCAGGTTTGGTGAACTTGTTTTTTAAATGGCAAAAGATCCAAATCTGAATTTGACAGTTTTTTTTTCCAACTGAAAAGGATCCTAATATGAGACAAAACAAACCTCAAAGAATGAATGCTGGGTGGAGGGTTTGGATGATTCTGGGCAAATTTCATTGCCACCAAACCACTGGTTGGTCACCCCAGATCTATGGATTTTGCTAAGAGAATTTCACCAAGATGCCCTTCAGGTTTAGGAAATATGAGTGGCCCGAATGATTGGGAGCTTTTTTTTTCCGTTGAATCAGACTAATATCAAAGATATCTGTGATATAATTACATGATTGGTGATTCCACCTATGTACTTATTTTACCCAAATTACTTGGTTCGGCGTTGTTTTTCTCAAAATGTGATCATTATTTAAACACAAAAACAGGTTTTGTTTGAAGTGAGATGGTCTGATTTGGTGTATTTCCAAATTTGGATGAGTGTTCCTCCCCCGGAAAAAAGAATCCAACATGGAAACTGTTTGATTTCTTTTTTGCAGAGGATACATTGATCTTCCAACCTCCATTTTTGGGTGTTTAAATGGGAAGTTGTATGTGGACACATTGGATCTGGTCAAATTATAGCGATTTCACACGACCTCACCCCAAATGGTAGTTTAGTAAGGGAAATCCCCTTATTTCAGGGAAATCTAGGTTGGTGAAATATTATAATTTGGCCAGATTGGATGCCTCAGGCATGATCAATCACTGCAAGTAAATCGAGTGATGCATGATGAGGCACTCAGTGTCTTGGCAGTAAAGCCATCTTGGAACAAATCGGCCGCGTGCCTTCAGCATAACAAAGTTGCAAAGGAAACGATAGATATGGACCTATGGATGTATCCCTCCCCAGAGGGTTGGTTCTTCACATAGGATAAAGGAAAAGGACAAGAACCAACAAAGAAACGTGCAAGCAAACAAACTAACTATATAATCTCATAATTAAAAAAGCACACAAACAAACAACCAAAGAAAGCAAACAAAGAAAACAAAGCAAACAATTATTCTCATTGATTCCATTGACACGTTTTCCTCTGTTGAGAACACTCGTTCGTCGTATGCGTTTGATGCATACTTTAATTTTGAAATGCCAACATGATGGATGTTTCCGCAAAAAAAAACTGCACACCAACCTGTGGTTGCCGAAGACCTTCAACATGTTGTCATGTTTCTGCACATATTTTAGTGATCTAAGATGACCGCGCCTTCCAAAAAAGATTGGTTCAACGCAGGTCCCATTTGACCCCAAACATTTTTTGTCTCCCTAGAAGTAACACAACAGCTCTCCCCCGAAAATTGACGATTGAAATTTCATTAAATTTCCGAAATGAGGCCAAATTCGACCTATCTTCATGGAGGGTACAAGGTGGGCCCCTACCATGTATAAATGGAGTTATGGGAACCCCTTTAAATGGCCCGTAAATAAATGGGTTTCCCTGGGGATATTTCACCAGGAGATATTTTCTCCCCAGTTACAACTAGGTTTTTGGGGCCCACCTTCTACCAGATAAGTCCATATATGCATATATACCTTAGGATGATCCGTCTGCAAGGATTCCAGTGACCCAACAAGGATGACTTTTTTTGGGCCTAAGCTGCTCACTATTATATCTATTATTCTCACTTTCTACTCCACCAGCATCCTGTAAAGGGAGACTCACCGGTGACCTCCAGTTGTTGAAGCAACTTTTCCAGAAAACAAATTCGAGTCTGTCAGTTTCAGGGAGGGTTTGTGTTTGGAAGTTTAAAAATGTTCCAAGTTCTTAACTTCCAACGAAACCCACCGATTTTTGAATTGTATTTTTTTTTACCGAGCATTTTGGGCTGACTGGCCCCGTCTTTTTAAAAAAGAGGTCATGAAATGTGCTATGGATTTGGGGGGGAATCAAAAAAAACAATAGAAATGTATGGTAAGTTTGAATGATTTGCCACATAAAAATGCATTGTTTGGGGTGGGAACATATAATTGACCCCATGTAATTTGCGAGTTTTCAGAGGGGGGGAGGTGTAATTTGGGGATGGGGTTTTGAAAAAAAGGATGAGAGCTTTGCTAAGGTCATTCGAAATTGCAACATGATGAGCAAATGAAGCACAGCTACATGGAAACGAGGACAAACTGGCATGGGTTTTGGTCAGTTTTTCTAGTCAAAGAATTTTTGGGGACTGTTTCTCAAACGATCTTCTAGGTGGTGGTTTCAAAGATGCTTTTTTTTCACCACGATCCTTGGGGAAATGATTTTATTTGACGATCATATTTTTTAGATGGGTTGAAACCACCAACTAGTTTTCGACTTCCATTACCAAGTGCCTCTCAGCAATATCATACGGCGAGGTTGATGATGGAAATTGCTGCGATTTGATGCATTATTCAGTCAGCAACCATGGGTGAGATCTGGTTCCGCTGGTGAAATATTCCACCTTAGTGTCTAGTTGGGAAACAAGATTCTTGTTCGCTGAAAGCTTCCGGTTTGCATTTGTTTACCAGCAATTATGCGAAAAACTAGCACTTCGTTTGGTGAAACAGATGTGTTTAGGCGCCCCTTATGTTGTTGGTGAATATCATCCTAAATATGCAGAACTGCGGGTGAAACGGTGGGCGAGTTAAAGTGGTTTTCCTCATAACCTATAGGCCTTTATATGTGGTAATTTCTATATAATAGTCTTCGTTTTTACTCCCCAGTTTTGGGGGGACAAATGATCCAATTTTGCTCATAGTTTCCAAATAGGTTCGGTAACCACCACCCAACAACTATCAACGGCCAATGAACTTTTTTGTCCATGTCATCTCGGAAGTCCAGGTCGACTACAGTAGTTTTTGCATCAGTGTTTTTTTTCCATGAAGATCATCAATGTTGCAGATTTATCCTCCACATTTTCGGAAACAAAGCCACAGATGATGGTAACCGTACCTATGGATCTAAATATTGGTGAAATCAGCGTTTGGCTTTGATTCAGGGCCAAATCTACAACCCTGATCATTGACTATTGTTTTAGTAAGGGTTTAAAATCACGAAATTCGAGAAAGGTGGGCCCTACTAGTTAAAAAAGGACTCGGACTATATAGCTGTAACCCTTTTATAAATGGCCTTATAAATGGCGGTAACTGGGGTTATTTCACCTGTCGAAATAAGTGGAGTTAGCAGGGCCCCTGCTGCTCGGTTTGGGGTCTCACCTTGCAGGGGTTGAACGGTTTATGATTTCTTTGAAATCTTGGATCTGATAATCTGATACGCCCACCCTTCAAGGCATACTGACATGATAGGTATGCACCACACCACACTTCATAGAGAGGTGAAAGTAGAAAGTCACGTGACTTTTTTTGTCTCGCCTTTCGGTCAACTCAGCACAATTTATTGCAGAAAAACGGGTGCAAAATCTGTGTTTGTTTGTTGGTTGGTTGGTTATGTCGACAGCTATAGTAGTTGACATGTTCTGCATGTGTTTTTTCCGGATGATTGGTCCTCCTAAGTAGGGATCTATAACCCGAGCGGGACCCGATTTCACAGGCCATTTTATAGTGGTTATAACCCTAAAAAAAGACGAGCCCATGGGGCCCATCTTGTAAGGGTTGAGTTTTCCCAGTCAGCAACGTCCAGATTAAAACAACCGCCTGATTGTGAGTTTGGACATCAAAAAATAAAAAGCTGGACCCTTTTTTTAGGAAATGCCCCATTCAAAAATGGGTTTTACGTGACTATAGAAGTGTCACCAGTTACAAATTTGCTGTGTACCTCTAGTTTTTCCTCAACAGCTTACCTTTGCCCATTGTTTCATGTGGGACAGCTTTTTTTCCTTCCGCCAGGAGGGAAAACCTGCGAGATTTATTGAGTGAAACCCTCGACGAGGCGCAACACAAGCGTTGCACGTTTTTTCATGCAACGGCCGTCGGTTGGTGTGCGGGATGTCATGAAAACGACGTGTTTGTCGAAAGGTTCCAATTAGAAATCTATAAAACTCCTTTCAGGGTAACCAAGATAATGAGATTTAATCAGTTCTTGAGGTTTGATGAAGGAACCATGTCTTGAGATTTTTCTGGTTTCTGTATGTTCTTTTTGGAGGGGGGGTTGCACACATTTCTGATGAGATGACACAGATGTACAGAGTTGGGTAATCCCTGAAAGGTTAACATGGACCTTAAAATAACAAGATGCCATTCCGAAAGCAAAGGTTGGTCTTCCAACCATCATTTTCAGTAGCTATGTTAAATTTCGGGTGTCTATAGGTTCATACTACCCCTATACCGACCATGAATCCAGTCCATTGAGATCCCCCAAAAAAGCACCAGACTTGTGGGGATCAAAAATCACCTTGATCCCCGGGACAAATCTCACCGTTGAATGAAAAAAGTTGTTGAACGAATGATGGTATCCTGGTTTGATGTTTTTCATCCCTTTCCAACTGAGTATCCATTACCCCTTTTCCTCCCCCGAAACTGACATTCGGGCGAAGTTGGGACCCTTTTGACTCCAATGATTGAGAAAGTCAGCTTTTTTTTGGCTGTTAGTTTCAAGGAGGGTAGTCATGGATGAAAGTTGTTTTTCCAAACTTTGGGTGTAACGGACCGACCCTCATACACTGAAATTGTCAATAGTTATCGCTCACAGGCAGTAGTTATGCTACCACTTGCAACTAGGCCCTTTTTGTAGGGTTTTTCAACTAGTGCTTGGCTGGCTAGCGACCTTCGTATTTGCCGAATCCTTCCAACATATTCCAACCGGCCACAACAATCAGAATCACATTTTGATGTGGTACAAAGAAACACTCTTACCCACCAAAACGGAAGTTAAACAGATGATCAAGACTGAAGAGGACAATTCTTGACAATCCTTAGGTGTCCTTGTGTTTTTTAGGGCTTGTGCCTTGTGATGTCATGAGCAACGTTCAAAGCCCTGACATGACATTCCATGAAATCATGATTGGTTTCATGACGCGATCCTTATTTTAGTGGCTCATGAAATAACCCCTATATAACAATAATCCTTTTAGAATTGGGTGGTTTTTCATCACTATATTGTATATACAGCATACATAACCCAGTGGCCCCAACTGGTCACAAGCTCATGTCTAATCAGTTGAGGCCCAAAGCACGGTGCTGAAATCCACCTTGCTCTTTGGATTTGTTGCCACTTGGATGCAACCGAAGTTGGCAGTGGTTTACTTCCCTCCGGTATAACATAGCCATAGAAAATCCTCCCATTGTTCCTGGTAAATACCATCAAAATTAGGTGGATTTGACAGCGGTTGCCATGTTAGTTTAGCAGAGTATAAATAAAAGAAACTAGTTGAAAATCCAATAGTGCAACTTGGAGGGGTTCCTCTTTGCCATATACCGTTGGAGAAAAATTGTGGCAAGCACCCTAACTGAAGCTCTGGGAGTTTCAATCGCGACCGGTCCCTCCCTCGGTTTGATAAAGTTATCATGGTTGGCCACTGGCAAGGTTTTTTTGACTCGAGGGGGGAAAAAGAAAAAGGACGCGTAGATTGGGACTCCATGTCTAATAAAACCTTCATTTTCAGCTTCGAAAATTCTTACACTCCGGTAATGGCGCAATGGACAATCTGGATTTTGAATCCCATGTTAGTTAGAAAATAAAGTTTATGTGCTGGTGCTTGAGGTTTGGAATATCATCCAAAGCCGTTTGTCTAATCCAAGGCAAAACCGGGATACCCATGAACCCCTGCAAAATTGATGGTTGGAGTCGATGATTCATTTTCCTTTCTGGGTAGGCCACTGAAGCATTTATTATGTTTTTCCTTAGTTTGCTGGATGTATGGTTCGGGTTTGTTGGCTTCATCATGTTCCATCACTTTTATGAACATACTTCCAGTAGATTCCCTCAGGCCTTTGTGGGGGGATGTTTCGTTCATTTTCTGGGCTGTGAATTTTGAGATGTCCAGGAAGTTCCCTTGGTGCCCTGCAGTTTCATCGTCGTGCTCGCCAGGTGGCCGTCTTGGTGGAAGGTTTTCCCAGCCCGGAGAATTCCAACGAACGTTACATCGTCCCTGGAACTGGGAGAATGACATGGCGTTATAAGGTGGTTTAGATATGGCCATTCTAAAGGATTGCCTAGTGATTAGACCCTAGAAGAGGATTTTTCGGGTTCCAATTTCATCCTGGGAATCCTTCTAATAGGCATGTAGGGGTAATCCCTTTCCTAGGACATACCTGGATTGTCAGGGAGATGACATCCCAGGAGACCTTCCAAAATGGAGTTTCCCCCACAACCCACTGAAACGGAAAATCGCCACTATGGCAAGCTAACACCATCCCTGAAAGAAAAGCGGTGGATCATCAACTCCCAGCAGTTCATGTCAGGGTGGTGGTTTCAATCATGTTTTATTATTGTATACCCCTACCTGGGGAGATGATCCAATTTGACTCATATGTTTACAGATGGGTTGGTTCAACCACCAAACCACCAACTATTTTTTTGAGGTGGTTCTTTTAAGCTGTTAGTTTCAAGGAGGGTATACGGGTATACCGTATACCTTTTAAGGATGGCTGTAGTGAATCTCTATCACCAGCTAGGATGTATCGATTGTTTGAAACGCCTTGAAAAGGTCTGTGAGATGAATTCGTTTGGATGCCACACTATGCCAACCCGAAAATCATCGAAAATCTATGTTGACTGGTCTCAACGTATATTCCCGGACTAAAAGACTTAAAGCTTCATTTGTTGGAGAAGGGTGCTGAATCAATCAGTCCTTAGAAATAAAGCCTATAGACTTTAGCCTATAGACTATTTATAGAAGTTTTTGAAAAGTGGGATTGGCCAAATCATAAAATTTGCTATCCCAGACACTCAATGTATATTGTATTTCTATACCTATACATTTGGGTAGTTTAGTGGGTAAAGGTAGGTAAATACACCATACAAAATGAGTGTCTGGGATAACACAAATCTCTGCTTGGAGCTGGGAGCTGCTCCAGGAGAGCTCTGCTACTAAAGTCCCTCAAGGAGTTGTGAGAAGTTTCGAAAAGCACCAGACATGCCATATAGGATCACAAGCGACTGGTGTATTTATACACCTACATTTGTTCATGTGCGAAAATCAACGATTCATGTGGATTGATTTTTTTCATACCAGTGCCATTTGGATCCCATGGGATGATATGAGGTTTCAGCAAAAGGTTGGTAGTGACCCTTCATCCTCCGGAAACCTTGAACAAATACATCACGCTACAGGGTGGGCCCCTACCAGCTATAAATGGAGTTAGAACCATTATAAATGGTCGAAAATAAATGGGTAACTGGGGGTTCTAACCCTACTTATGGGAGAGGGGCCCACCTGGTACCCAACGTGGATCTTTTTCGGTCAGGTTTCGAATGTTGAATTGACCTATAGCTTCTGCCTGGAACTCCAAACAACCAGTTTTTTATGGTTGTTTCAATTGGATGATTCCCAATCATTACAAAAAAAAATGGTTGTTTCACCAAACATCCATTAAAAAATGGTTGTTTAGGGTACCAGGTGGGTCCACCTTAAAGTGCCCTTTTGGGATGGTTTAGTTCGCCCTCTTCACCTTGAAAGTTTTGGTTGAAACACCTGAACCTTCAAGTTGATTGAAAAAAAACCCTACAAATTCAGTGAGTCAAGGCTGGCGGAAGATCAGAATATCAAAATGACAACTTGGCGTCCCAAGGATGTCTTCATTTTTTCGGTGTCTTGGGCCATTTGCCTTCTTTTTCAGCTGCTTGGCAGCCAAAAAGAATGAAAAGATGAAGATGATGAAGATTTGGAGCCAGATGGTTGGGTGCTGGGTTTTTGGGCTTAGGTAAAAACCAATACCCCCCAGATGCTCCAATTTATGGATTATTTATGGAGAGAAGGTGAAAAAGATGGCCACATTCACGGGGTCCCAATGTAGGTAAAATGGCTGAAGCAATGGCATGTTTCGATGAGATGTTTCCTGATTGAATGCATCCAGATGAAGTTGGGCCATTTTGACACAACACACCTCGTGAAGTCGAAAAAAACACAGGAGGCCAAGATGAAAAATGAAACATGTGTGTTTTTTTCGTAGAGTTTAGGAAAACAATCGTTAATTAATAGCTGGTAATTAAATAATTATTGATGTTGCAAGATGTTGCCTAGTGTTTGATTTTGGTTTGACGGATTTCACTAGGATTTTTTTGACACTTCAAGGTTCCAGAAGGTTCCAGCATATTTTTGGCCCCTTCAAATCTTTCAATTCTCCAGGGTTTTTTCAGGATTCTGAAAAAATGAATTCAGAGATTCACAAAAAACCCTCCCTGAAACTAACAGCAATAGCTTTGAAAATTGATGGTTGCAAGACCGGATTCCTTTTCAGATGACCTCGTTTCAGGGGCGAGCTGATGTTTCCTGGAGGTTACTATACTCTACATATTACCAAAAATAGTGGTACCCCAAAATGGATGGTTTATACTGGAAAACCCTATTAAAATGGATGATTTGGGGGTACCACTATTTTCGGAAACATCCATATCTTGGATTTGTTTAGTTGGTGATTGATTGCTTTGTACCATGGTAAATTGCATTAAATTATGATAAAAACTTTTTCCAAGCACTCAAAAAGCAAATCCAAGATATTGGGGCATGCCCAAACCCTGTGTTTCAGTGGGAAGATGAGAATCTGATATTTTAGTTTTGGGCTCTTTATGAACCTTAATGATACACTGTGAATCAGTTGTTTGTCAGGACCCAATCTATTTTATATATTATATATATTATAGATATGTATCTTATAGGAATCAGTCCCTTAAAAAAAAAATCCAAAACAAGGTTACATTTTGCGGGGATTCCCCTCATGACTGAAATCATGGGCTTGAACATTTGACTTTGAGAAAGGACATTTTCGAATCCCACATTTTTGATTCGCGACCTTTCAGAGTCTTCAAGGGTTGCATCCCCAGTCTATGATCAGGGCAAAACATGTTGTGAACATACACTGATTTCCATTGGTTTGCTTGGGGATGCTTCAGCATGCCTTTCACAGATGTAAGACCCCTCAAAAAAAAGGTCACAAAATGAACAAAACCTTGGTTTATGCAGTTTATGTAGGGGATTGTACTACCCAGTTTTATGGGGGTTATACTGTAATCCTGAATTCTGCTCAGGTCGATCGTGTTGGCGGGTTTGTACCAAGTCGTGCAAACACGCGCTCTGCGTGAAATGATTCGCAATTTGCAGGCACAGTTTTCAAAGCGGTGACCGGCAAATGCTGATTGAGTAGAAAACATACTTAAGATGGGGACATGTTTTTTTTTGGAAATTCTATAAATCTAGTTCGCTGGATTCTACAAAATACCGTATCATTCCTAGAGGGTTTGGGATACCGCAGTTCATGTTGGTGACGGAAGCATGGGTGATGTGGGTAATCCCAACTTGGCTGGCTACTTCATCAACCTCCTTTCAGGTCAGCGGCCGAAACCTTGCTGAAATTGGCTGTTTTTTGTTGCGGGATGAAACATCTACCTGGTGATATAGGGACTACACTCCGGTAAACTAACATAGCCATGGAAAATCCGCATTTTTAATAGGAAATACATCTTCAAAGGGTCCATTTTCATTGCTATGTTAGTTTACCGGAGGGTAATAAGCTGGCCAAGTGCTCCACCCCCAGCCACTTGCTCATTTTGCTGGTCATTTCGTAGAGAAAAAAAGGGTCATGTTTTTGCTCATTTGCTCATTTGCCAGTAAGCCATGGACAGTAGGATCCCGTGATGAACCAATCAGGATTTCATGGAATGTGACGTCAGGGTTTTGAATGGTTGCTAAGGTTTTCATTGATAGGCAAATTTCCTCGCGACCATGAAACCAGCCGGGTTGGTAATTCCTCAAATGATGGTGAAAACTAAGGGAATACCCACCAACAAAAATAAACTTGATTCAGGTTTCGGAATTATAGTGATTTGCCCAGATCATATGTTTGTGTTAAACTGGACTTGTGTATGTGTTATTCATTGAATTGTATCAATTATTCCGTGTTTAGGAATGAAATTTGATTGACCTATGACTGAATCCGTAGGAATCCAGTCATATTCTCAGATGATGATTAGGGTGTCCAATCACCTCCACGGCATAGTATTCAGGTTTCATTACCCTCCTGGGAACTAGCATATCCCATAAATAATCACTTTTGAAGATGATTTCATTTTCTCAAGGTGGGATATGTTAGTTCCCTGGAGGGTACCATCCTCAGAAGGTGAGTAGCCAGGATCCCGACAAAATCATTTCCCACAGGTCCAGGCGCCTATGCTTTTGGGGTTCAACCCTGGTGAACTGCAACGTTGCAATACCATGGAGCCTGGGGTCACCAACATACGTTTTAAAACGTGCCCCGTGTTTTGGGGTGAACCATATAGGGTTGCAAACCATCCACCTACATACCTTGCTACAAGATGGGTCCCTAGTAGTTATAAATGGGGTTATAACTCCACTTATAGGGGTGATAACTCCATTTGGGATATTTTGGCTATTTGGATTGTTTCCAACACAAAGTGATCTTCATCCAACTAGCTCATGGTTCAAAATATATGCAGTAACTATCTACAAACTGTTGATGGAAGAAATCCTGCACCAGTTGAGGTTGGTAGTTTATCCCATTATTTGCAGGGGGGTTGATACATCCCAGGTGGTTTTGTACCGGATTTCTGAACCATCAACAGTATCTTTCACAGAATCCCTGAAAATTCAGGGTTTGATAAAAGGAGCTGAAACATGGCAGAAAGAAATGGAAACGATACCGGCAGCCGACCCATCCGGAGTTTGATGCCATGTTTTTTCGCCTATCAAAAACGTACCAAATTGCATATCTTTTTTTGGACTATCGAATTAACGTAATACCATCCAGGCGATTCAAATATCGATGTTGCGCCTGGAAGTCAGACATCATTACATTATCGATAGTTATTCAATATTTTGAAATATCAAGATTGTTATCAATTATTTTTGACTGTCGATATTGATTGCTAGTAGAGTATGATAGAGGTCTATACAGTAGTGATGGGGCACTGGAGTGACACAGCAGTTGAGTTTCGGCGTTAGGTCTGTCGTAGGTGGTTCACCACATGCCCTAGTGTTTTGTCCAAGGTTGCCGATTAGTTCCCTGAACAGATTTAAATTACATACCTCCTCCTAACCATTGATCATGAACCAATCCCGGATTTTTTATCCACCGAGGTGTTGTTTTTTTTCTTGGAAGATGTTCTATGATTTTTTTGTTGGTCGACATGTTTAAGACTTCTAAGGTTTGGTAGTTACATGTAGTTACACCCACGCAAACTAAAATGGACCCTCAAAATGATGTCTTGGAAGATGTGTTTCCCTTCAACTACAGAGATTGTTGGTGTCCATATTAGTTTTGAGGAAGACGTTTTGATGCATGACAAGATAGTGTGGAGCCTTTCAAAGATACTTTAGTACTTGATCCTAGTTTTCCTTTGATTCGTGATGTCTCCCTGCAAAACATGTCATTCAAAAATTTTGCACCAAGGGTCACAGAAATTCTCATGTGATTTCCCAGCAGGTTCATTCCCATCCGCCTTGATTCCACGCCAAGGATAGTAGTTCAAGCTCGCTGTCTGATGGTTGGGCCGATTTGGAAAGAGAACCCCCGGTTCAACATCCAAGGCCTCGATTTGGGAGGGATTTTTTTGTTCACGAAATGTCGGGGGAAAAGTGATGAAAATTTCAGGAAATTTCATGAGCTCCCAAAAATTTCATATATATATATATACAATTATTTTTATGTATACATACTAATTTACCAAAAAAAATCAACCATCCATGGATCGGTAAAAGAAATATCAGTCCCATGGATCCTATGGTGCGGTCCTGGGCTATGGATTATTGGAATCCCATCCTTTGAGGGTCTAAGTCCAAGTTGCTTCAATTTTGGTTGTTTTTTTCCAACAGGACATGGCAATCTAAGGGGCACATAGTAGACTTCAATCCTGCGATTCAAGTCGTCCAAGTGCGTTACATCGAAGAGTGGAGCAGCAGTCACAAGATGAGAAGTGCAGGCAACAAGATTGAACTGCCACTACCGCTGGTGGCACCAGTCAAGGGATTCTCAAAACATCTGTGGGGCAAAGACCTTCATAGAAGTTGCCAGCACTGTCGGTTTGAGTCTTCCATCCAGAAGTTCGGGACCTTTATCGCCGGTACCTTTCGAACAAGGAGGTTGCCAAATGGCACAGATTGGTCCTTAGCAAGACCAATGCAGAAGACCTAATTTGTATCCCAGAAATGCCTTCCGAGAAGCGCAAGGAGGTTCAGAGCGTTGTGAAAATTGCTTCCAGTTGCAGTGCCGTTGGGTTGGAATATGAACTTTCGCCTTGGTAGTTTTGTTCCGGTTTACGTCTGAAGTTTATTGTCGGTTGGAAAGGCACCGATCAGCTCACTCCTCATGGCTGCAAGGCTACGCTATTCCCAATGCCATGTAAAAACCCCGTTTCCTCAAGAAATGGCCGGCCTTACTATAGGGAACTAGTCTTGGGAGCATGGAAGTCAATAGTCCCATGGATCCCAAAAGTTGCAATAGAAATTCCAAAAAACTCCCAAAATACCCAACGGTTGGTTGTTTGATGTAGGGGATGAAGAACTACCAAAATTATATCGGGAATATAATAAACCATTATAAGGATCCCGTCATTAAGCAACTAGGAGATATTGAAAGTAGTAAGGGTTTTCCTAGTGATTTTGGTGGTTTTCGTGCTCCGTGCGGATCTGCGTTTCACGTGAGTGAGTCCCGTGCCAATAATGGGGGCCCACTACATAGGCACAGCTCTCGTGCAAGTGACATCAGGTGAGATTCAACCCAGGGATTAGTGTAAAACCGAGTGGAAATCCTTCCAAACCCTAGGGATCCTGGCTCACCTTCTGAGAATGGTAATGGAACCTAAACACCTTCCTGAGGAGGTGATTATACACCCCAATCATCATTTGACAAGGTGATTGGATCCCTAGGGCAAAATGAACCAAAAGAGATTCTCATTCACCCCGATTTATCATGATTTATCCCGGGTCCGTACGTATGACTGTTGATGGGCCATTCATCCTGCAAGCACCCGTGGATAGTACCAGCTATTCCCATAAATTCATTGTCCATCAATGGTATGACCCTATATACCCCCCAAAAAACTAACATGACAATGGAAAATCAATCATTTGAAGATGCATTTCCTATTGAAAACGGGGATGTTCCATTATCATGTTAGTTTTCGGTTTTTGTGTCATTTTACACCTTTAAAACAAACAAATCAACAGGACAGGACGTGAAAATCCATTCATTCCTTCCTGCATCTCAGTAAGTAACTAGGTGGTGGTTTCAAAGATTTGTTATTTTCACCCCTACCTGGGGAAGATTCCCATTTTGCCGAGCATATTTTTCAGATGGGTTGGTTGAAACCACCAACCAGGTAAGACGTCTCAAAGAAGCAATTCGGTTCTACGCCTTCTAGGGACTTCCGAGGGCAACGCCTGTAGGATTCATCACCCGGATACCTTTGAAGGCAAGTTTTTCATTGGTTGACCATTCGGTTGGGAATTGCCCCGAAAAGTGGTGGTGAGTGTATGGGAATTCCCTTAAAATGCATTTGATTCGGGTTAAGGGTAGAGTAATTTGCCTACCCTTGGACCTCAAGTGCCCAGGAAAAATGAAGGGTTTTACACCCCCAAAAAGTATGGGTGAACTAAGCCCAAAAAATGAAGGAAACGTGGGTTCCCATGGTAGAAGATACCTTTAGCAGGCATAGTTGAGCCATCGTGAACAAAAACTGGGGTGTGTTACAACCAGACCATGCGTTGCGTTTGATAATTGACAAGATTGGATCCTTCTGATGGGATAATCCCTTGAAAAAGAACTAAATAGTCTCAATCCCCCGGGACATATATATGAGTGTTTCCAAAAATAGGGCTGGGCCCCCAAAATGGATGGTGAAAAGAATGGAAAACCCTACGTATAAAAATGGGATGTTTTTGGGGGAAAACCCGCTATTTTCGGAAACATCCATATATAACCCCAAAAACAACTAAGTGTGTCTGTTTTTTCTTTCCAACTGATTACATTGATTAAGAGTTAGAGTAACCTGCCAAAAAACCATCACCTCGCTTCAAAGGGGGTCACGGCCCTATTCTTCGCTGCATCCTTCCTCACAAAAGCTGAAAAGGTGTCTTGGACTGGTGGGGTCGTTTTTGGGCGCCAATTCACCCATGATTCACATACCCTGGGCTTCCACCACCATTAAAATAATGGTTGACCCAATTTCGATGATTAAAAACTCTTAGGTAAGAATGGTGGTTATATTAACAGCCATTGTTTTCATGGTGGTTGGAATCTCAGGGTATATATAAATGGTGATTCATCCTATAGCCCTGTGCCCTGCGGGGTCAAAAGGATTATATAATTCAATCGTCTTTTGGGGAAAAGATCCCATTATTTCTTTAAAGTATACACCCCTGATTTTCTCAAGATTGAACACAAAAAATGGAGGTTTGGTTTGGAGGATTTTCCTTTTCAAACAGGTGATTTTCAGGTTCCAGCCGGTGATTTTCCAGGTTCCAGCTGGTGATTTTCCAGGGTGTAGGGAAGCCTCTATATCAAGGCTTCCCAGGGGGGACTAGTATTTTAAGGGTCGGCTTGACTTACCGGGACTGATGAGCAAAGGAGCAAATTTAAAGGTTGAACACTAACCAGGTGACTGATGTCAACTTTTTTTGGTGGGAAAAGACCTGGGTCTTTGGAGGGACCAAGACAAAAGTTGACATAAGCCTCTAGGTTTCAATGGATCTTTGTGAATGTGCACCCCGAAAAAAATTGCGGAAGTTTCAACCCCATTTTGACTGGCACATTTTTATTCATAATGGGCGGGAAAAAAGGCCAGCAACTGTAATTGTAGTAACTCATCCCAGAATCTTCCAAGGGGTGCTAATTAAGCCCTATACGGGATGGTTAATTGACACCCTGTAGGAACCATTTGGCACCCTTTGGAAGGTCTCGGTCCACTAATCTTCGCAAAGTTTAGCGGGTTTCATCCCACATAGCCGACATAATGCTGACATAAAAAAGAAGCTCTTTTTGAGGTTGGAAGTGAGTGCGGTGCATTATATCTTGGGTAAAATACAGCTCCGGAGTAAAGTTGGATTTTTGTTTTGTTGGTACCTGAATCCTCCAAGTGTGTGAAATTTGAGCCCCTTAACCACCAAAAACAGCCCCAGGGGCTGAAATTTGACACCCTTGGAGGGTCCAGGTAATGATGAATTACCATTACCATGTTTCACCACCATTTGGGGTCGAACATCTTTGGAACGTTTTTTTTTTTCCAAACATCGGTTCCGGCCAGCACATCCAAGTAAACCTATAGTCATAACCGTCTTAACTTCTACACCCCCAAAGTTTAACATAGCCCCTGAAAAATAGTGCTTGGAAGACTACTTTCCTATTGGGTTTCGGTAACTTTTCCGGGGCGAGCTGTTCAACTTCGGGAGGGTAACTTCTATAAATGTCCGAAAATAAATGGCTTTCAATGGCTCTTGTTTCACGAGTTATATTTGTTGCCCCTACTGAAAGAATGATTTTTGGGGGGGGGCCCAGCTTGCAGGAAGTTCCTCACCAAGCATTTCAGGTACCATTTAATGGAGGGAATCTTCGAACTCTATGAACCGTATGGCTTATGGATATGGGAAAACCCAGCTCAAAAAATGGCCGTAAAGAAGGGAAAACCCAGGATTTTGGCATGTGGCAAAATTATGACAACCTCAGCCTTGGTCACCCTAAAAGGTGGTTGAGAAAGGGATTTTTCCTGAAAAACCCCAAAGTGCAGCGTTTACAAGGTGGGCCCTGAGCCGAGTTATTTTCCGGAATTATAACTCCCATAAGTGGCCGAAAATCAATGAGTAACGGTACTACACCCCAGTTTCCTAACTGGTTTTTGGGCCCAGCCTGTAGGAATTATTAGAGTAAGTAATTTGCCCAGAAAAAAAGATATCCATTTTAGGTGGCAAAAACTTGAAATTCTTGGAATTTTCAAACCTCTCGGACCGCTGTTTCCAGGCACAAGATCGAAGGATCGGATTCTTTTGCTTCGAACAGCACCAAGGAGGGTGACTTCCAAGCGGTGCGGTCGAGTCGGATGACGTGGTGGGTTGTAGTAGACTCCAATTATTTGTTTGGGTTCTTGTTGGTTGAAGGTGGACCAAGACATATGTAATTGCAAGACTAAGATGTGATGCATGAGCTGATCTTTTTTGCGCAGAGATTTAAAGTTGGATCCTTCACTTAGAATAGTTACACCCCTGAAAATTAACATGGAACCCAAAAATGCAGGTTTGGAAGATTACTTTCATTTTCAAACAGGTGATTTTCAAGTTCCATGTTAATTTTTCAGGGTGTACGCTCTGGCAATCTAGCGCAGTGCTTAAAGCCTCCTTTTTTCCAATTTGGTGGACGTATCCGACTTTCATCCAGACCAATCAGCCCAAATGATGCTCTTTGCTTCCTATCCCATACAATCCATCTATATTATACACTTAATTTGGTTGACTTTGTTATGGTAAATGTAGGTATATAAATGTATTGTACATATTAAATTACATGCATATTAGAATCCTATGGGTATAGAACATATGATACATATGTTTGATACTTATGTTTGTACTAAGCCAATCCGTCAAGCTGTGTTGTGTGTTCCTTTGTTTTTATGGCAAAGTCTTTAAAACCTTCATTTGCCACCAACCCTAAGGATCCAGACCCCTCCCTAGAATAGGATTGATGGTTTCAATCCCATCCCCAGAATGGGAATATAGCGCTAATCCCTTTCTCAGGACATATCTGGATCCTTAGGGCAAATTAACACTCCCTAGGAATCGATCGTCATATTCGTCATAGTCTGAATTAGGGTGTCTCTCCCTCATCCCCTCCAACAACACGCATAGTAGTTCATTTAGGTTCCATTTTCAACCATTCTCAGTTTCGGTGAGCCGATTGGATCCCTACAAGGTTGGTGGGCCCAAAAAACACCAGTTACTAACTGGGATTAATTATACGTCCTATAATTATAAGTGTGAAATATCACTCGCAGGGAAACCGGGAAATCCATTCAAGGTGGGCCCCCTACCAGATACAACTTGGGTTATAACTCCTACAACTAGGGTTATAGCCCCGGTTACCTAATTCTAAGGCCATTTATTACGGGGCCCACCTTATGTCATATCCAACCGGTAGGGAGGTAGGGAGCTGCAGCTGTCCGGCCTTTGCCTCGACCTCCAGGAGTCCAACAGCTCTCCTGACGTGCAACGTGGGCTGCATGTCTTCGACCCGAAACGTTTGATGTATCGAAGTCAGGCGAAGCGGACCGAGATGAGATGGGAGGGGATGGGGGATGTTTTTTGAGGCCCAGAGATCAGTATTGAAGGTTTTTTGTTTTTTTTTGGAGATGGAATTGGGATGTCATGTCATTTTTTTTGTGCAAATTTTTGAAGGTAGATGAGATGAGAGAGTCGAAATGTATACACACATTTGATATATGTGAGATGTATGTATGATATACTTCGTTCTGCATACAAGTCACAAGTGGACACCGACCAAGCAGATATGGAAATGCTTGAAAATCTGCCAGAGGGTCTCGGATGTTGGGTTCATTTTCACCCCCTGAATGGGGAGCTCTTTCAGCTGTTTCACGGTTTCGTGACAGACACGTGCGCATATTATGCCTTCCACAATTAAAGTCCGACCGTATATCTTTGAGACCCACCATGACTCACCCCAAACAAATCATGCTCCCAACCAACATCAACAAGTCCCATGCCAAAGATGGCCAAAGAAGGTTTGAACATCAGTTATCTTGTACAAAGTCCAACATAGCAATGTTGATGCGACATTTGTATGCTGGAAAGATCTGGATACGATTGGTAGTTCCCCGTAAATGGGGATTAAATGGGGACCCCACCGTCGAACCGGTCGCCAGGCCAAGAAATTTGTGACGATGGGGAGTCTCTTTACCTTGAATCTTTGGCAGGGAAATTTAATTGAGCAATGAACACACCCTGGTTGTTAAGGGTATATAGGCTATATAAGGGGATAGTAAAACTACCCAGTGATGTAGGGATTTTAAGTACTCATTACAAGGATCCCGGATCCCCGTTAAACAACCAGTGTGATGGAAAGTAGGAGGGTTTTGTTGTCACTGAAGTTGGGGACAAAAACCCCGAAGCTGAATCCAGACATTGGCTTATAGGTGAATATATGATATGACATGCATATATTGGCACCTTTGATAATTGGGTGGCAATTGTAACCCCCGCAAAAATCTTTAAAAAAAGATTTCGATAGAGTTCGTGTTTGAAAGAAACATCTGTACATTAGGACAAGTAACATGTTCAAAACTTTATCCGAAAAGGTGGAGCTTATTTCCAATAATGACTGGTGTTTTTGGAGAGGGATTTGTTGGGGAAAAACGGGATTTGGGATTTTTCACCTGTCACTTGGACTTGAATCGTTTTAGACGTTTCTCCTCAATGCCTTTTGTTGGTGAAGTCCAATCAATCAAAATTGTGTTTATTTGTTGGTGGGTGTTTTGGGTGGGTTCCAAGGGAATCAAAAAGATGACTTTAGCAAACTTCATAGCAATTGTATATACAATATATCACATAATATGATTCTCCACATATGTACATAGATACATATATCTATATACTGTATATGCATACATACATAGATATATGCCATATTTACATCTACAAACATGGCACCTTCAAACGGAAGCTTTTGGAGATGTTTTTCCTGTAGTAGTGGCAAAAAAGCCAACTTCACTTTCAGAGTTATAACTATATAATATATTTACACATTATATACAACTTACTTCATATACACAGAATTACATGTCATATCAACTGGTGCGGGATGTGTTTCATATTACAGCAGTTTGCGCCACAGAATCTAGTTTTAGGCTTTTTGATATTGCTTTCTGCCGGGGCGGAAAGCGTTGTAGCAAGAGCTCACGTGGGCCAAGGATTTGCTTGGCTGGGCTGATCTATGGCAGATTATCCATGCGAAGGGGTAGTAAATACGGCGACTTGGATCGGAGACAGTCAAACGTCTGCAGATTTTGATAGAGATACCAACCCCCCCCAAAAAAAAGACTAACATAGCTTAGCCGTAAAAATCCAGCATCTTTACTGACTATAGGAGATACATATTCATTTATGGTTGCTTTTTTTCCATTGACGATATTCGTTCGTTTTTGTGGGGTGTTGCTGAATTCGTAGCCTGATTATACCATGCATTTTAGATGTTTTACATAAATCCTTTGCACTACATTAATTTTTAGATGCCCTACCATACATAAATGATACCATCTGATTCTACAACCAATAACCGATTCCCAGTAGCCTGATTTATGTAGGGAAGGCAGTTTGTAAATTGGCATTTGCAAGCGGCTCGTACCTCGCCTTTCCTTTCAGTAGGCAGATGTTCTGAGAGCAAAATCATCATAGACGTTGTAAGTGGGTATTAAATGATGTACCCTCCCTCAAACTAACAGCAAATTCGCCCCTGAAAATAGGTCGAACACTTTAATTTTCAGGTACCTGTGCCTTATATTCATGGTAAATGTAGGTACCTGAATCCTCCAAGGGGTGTGAAATTTGAGCCCCTTAACCACCAAAAACAGACCCAGGAGCTCAAATTTGACACCCTTGGAGGATCTATAGGTAAATATTCCATTCCTATGGAGCACTCTTGGGATACGGATAAGTCGGATGAGTGGAGTGCCATCTCCGAGTCATGTTGGTGGTGATTTCACACAAGGATATACAAGGTGGGCCCCTATCATTTATAAATGGAGGTATAACCTCTATGAATGGCCTTGTAAATGGGGTTAAAAATGTTAAAACCTACTATAACCTCAGCTATAACTGGTAAGGGGCCCACCTTGTACAGATAAGTCCATTTCCATATATAGACTACCATGATCCCTCTCCCAGGATTCCAGTGACCCACAGGGCCAACATTTTCGGGCCTAAGCTGCTCACTATTATCCTCACTTTCTACTCCACCAGCATCCTGTAAAGTGAGAATCACCGGTGACCTCCAGTTGTTGGATCTCAAACTGAACCAACATGGAGGGCATACAACGATCCCCCCAAAACAGACCCAAGAAGATGAACGATCCAAAAGAGAAGGAAAAACGCAAAGATTCTTTGCAACTGTTGTTTCTGCAAATAAAAAATTCAAGCGAGACATGAACATGACATGAACTCATTCACAGCTTAACAGTTACATATACTGTACATATGTTTGTAATCTCCCCCAACAACCAATTGGAACACGAATGAAATGTTGCAAAAACCTTCACTTCACAAATCCCTTGGGATGTCTCGAAAACCGACCGTTCGAACTCCAAGGCGAAGGTGCTCCAGATGTCCTTTTACGTTTAGGTTGGGGGGGGTCTTTACCTCGGGGTTCCCGTTGTGGTGGGTTTGGAAGTTGACCATGCCCTAGTGCTCCAAATACCTTTTCAGGAGGTATAAAAAGCCCTAAAAACCTGCCCAAAATACACTCTCAGAAGGGTCTTGGAGCCAACGGAGACTTAATCATGACTATTCGGGGGGACTTTTTCACCCGACTAAATCTGTTTTTTTTGCGGGATGATCAAGCGACCTTCCAAAAGTTGGTCCATCTTCCTTATAGACACCAGGGCCACCTCCTTTGCTAAATCGATTTGGACCCCCAAAAAACATATACCAAGCAAACACCTTTCACCTGCAGGGGGTATTCGCCTGGATGTCTTGTTCGGGAAGTTTATCCGCGAAGGTTGGGCCTTTGTGTCTAATTTTCAGGGTAATTTACGTTACCCTAAGAATCATTGGACCCTCCTAAAAAAAAGGGGTTTGGATGTGTATAGCAGGGTTTAGGATCTCCAAACCACCAGTTTCGAGATCCCATGATTCTTCGGGTAGGGTGAATTTTACTCAAACTATATAGATATATGTTGCGTTCCCGGAAGGGAAGGAGAAAAAAGGGAGCCATGAGACTATCTTTTAGATACACCCCCCCTTGGTTCCAAATTCGGAGCGAATGTTGGAGCGATTTGGAACCCAGGGTTTTCAAGGAGAACATGTTAGCAAAACAATGACTTCTGACCTTGGTTGGGTTTGCATATTTTAGTAGGTATTACCATGGGCCAACGATTGATTAGAGCCCTATAGGAATCAAGCAAGTCATATTCTCAGATGATTTGGTTGTGTCCTATCACCTCCGAAACGCATAGGACATTCAGGTTCCATTAGAAACCATTCTCAGTTTCGGTGGTGGCCAGGGTTTTTTTGGGAATCAAAATAATCCAAACGTCACACACCGTTCAACCGAGACGATTGTGTCAGGAATCTTTTTGCCACCCTTCATTTCTGCCATGTTCTCCTTGCTGCTTCGCAAAAATTCGAGCCTTGGAGAATCATTTGGATTCCAGAGATGGATCCGGTATTCCTTACCCATAGGATCCATATCTGGTAGATTTACCTACATTTACCATTAAAAATCAACCATCCATGTAGGTAAATATACCAATCCCAAGGATCCTATGGTTAGGAGACATGAAGAAATACACCTGAAGACTCAGATCTGATTGAGAAATGATGGTTTGAAGAATTATCCCATGCACATGTTGTTTATGTTTTTGAGTGGGTTTGCCCTTCCCGAAACTAACAGCTCGCACCTTCAAATGGATGGTTGGGAGACGAGTAAGTTTCCTTTTGGGATGGCGCAACCTGGCAGGTGCGAACTGTTAGTTTCAGGGAGGGTATCTCTCTTTACCAAATTGATTTTGCAGGAAAGGCTCGAATGTTGTCAGGTTTTGGTCACTAAATGAAGAGAATGAATCTACAGGATACCTCCAAATACTGTCGGGTCACCCACCTCGAAAATTTTAAAAGACCTACAAGATGGGCCCGCTAGCAGTTACAACTGGGTTTATAACTCCTATAACTAGGGTTACAAGAACAGTTAGCCATTTATCAGGCCATTTATAGGGGTTATAACTCCATTTATAACTGCTAGGGGCCCATCTTGTAGGGACCGATCGGCTATATGGAAAGAAGCATTGGACGAAATTTACGTATGAAGTTATGAAGGCATCTAAGATCCCCCAGTGAAACACGGGGGAAACTGTATCTGCTTGTTGCTCCATTTGTTGCAGAGAAAGTTTGTCCAAGATACCCCTGGAACACCAACATTGGCAATGGAAAGTCACCATTTTTTAATAGGAGATGCATCTTCGAACGGTTGTTTGTATCCATTGTCATGTGTCGTTTGTTTGTTTTCCGGAGTGTAGTTGTTTTGTGAATGACTTGGAAAATTCATTATACGGATAGGTTGACCTCTGCCAAGAAACCTGAAGCTTCCTCCATCTTCCTCCCCTGAACAAGCTGAGGAATCCCATTCGATCCACTTTGGCTGTACAAAGCCTAGCTTGGCTGTGTTTCTTCGTGTCAGGATGGCCCAGGATTTCATGGAGTTGTCCAATTTGTTGTTTATACTAATAGGGTTTAGTTACACCCTCCGAAATCCAACATAATACTATACAAGTAGCTTATGGAACCTGAACAATGAGTCTTGAAAATGATGGTTTCCAAAAGGAAACTCCAAACTTTCAGGTGTCCATTTCCAGGTGTCCACGAGTTGTTAGTTGTTCAGGCGTGTAAGTGGTTGATATTGTTCGAATGTTTGTCATGAGTACACTCCAGTCCAATGTTTGGAACCCATCCCCAACTGGTTTATCTACTGGATTTTCAGCATGAACAGTAGCAACACCAACAAGAAGAAAGCAGTAAAACGCTGGTTTTGGGGAGGTTAGTGGAGGAAACCAAGTATCTACCTGACCGAAATAGATGTTCACAGTTCTTGGGCTGGTAAATCAATCACCCAAATATCCTGCCGAACCCAAACTGCTTGGTACGTAGTACTGTAACTGGTCATCCTGGAAGTTCGTTGAAATTTTTGCCGCATCCATCCGAAAGTTACTCAATGTATGGTCTATATCGTTTGCATTTGGCTTAGATTATATGGATTTTATGTAGGCGTACACACCAAAAAACATGGAGCGTTTGGGAATGGGAATGGTAAAAAAAATATCACCCACCTTGACTTTACTGTACTATTTAACAGCCACTATACTGAAATTCTACGTTTTTCGCCTTCGGCAGGCTCTTGGACTCGCCTTTACAAATGTATCCTGTATCCTTTCGAAAAAACTAACAGCAAAAAGCCCTTTGAAAATGGCTGCAAAAGAAAGAGGATCCTTTCAGCCTATTTTCAGGGACGAAGTTCCTGTTAGTTTCAGGGAGGGTATCCCTGCATGTACCAAGCAGGAATGTATTGAACCCTGTGAATGGAAGCATTGCGACAAACTTAACCCCTTTTTTTGTGAGATAGCGTTCTTTATTTGTATAGCAACATGATGAACCATCAAAAATCCTCTACAACAGGCTTTGTCTTGGTTGTATCCCTTGTTTGGAAGCCACAAAAGAAAACTCGCGGGCCATCGCTACAAACGCGGCCTAACCTAGATTTCCTTGATGCCTCACAAAATTCAGGTGAAATAAATATTCGCTGATGACCGTGAAATCTTCATCAACTGAAGCAATTTGTTGTGTGTTTACCCGCAAGTTGTGCCGACGGATCTCTTCAGACTCATGGAAGAAATCTCGCAAAAAAAGACAGTTGAGATTAGAAAAAAGAAATCAACCTTTTTTCTGAAAAAGTTGGGTCGACTTTCCCCAACAGAATTCTCAACTGCTTGAAAAAAACCAATTGGATCACCAAATTCCCCCAGTCCTCAAATTCCCTCAGTTGATCTACAAGGTGGGCCCCTAGCAGTTATGAATGGAGTTATAACCCCTGTAAATGGCCTTATAAATGGCTAAATGTTCTTATAACCCTAGTTATAGGAGTTATAAACCCAGTTATAACTGGTAGGGGGCCCACCTTGTAGCTGTTTGGTGTGAAGGTCCTTGGCTTTCTTGTTAACCACATCTTTGATTTGGCATGCGGCAGCACCCAGCATCAAAGTGACACCAGATAGCGAAGTGGTCTTTCTTAAAGGCACCGATTTTTTTTTTACAAAAAGATGTGGGAAGGGCTGTTCGAGTTGTTATGGGGTGCCTATAAATGGCCGAAATTCATTGTGTAACTGGGGTTTTAACTTATAACCCCTATGAGTCCAGAAGTGGAGTTATTTCACCCTACTTATAACTTGTAGGGGCCCCACTTTTGGTGTTGCTCCTTTGAGGGGTGTGACTATTGACTATTCCAATGTCATCCAGGGATCAAAATGTGGAAATGATTTTTTGCCTCCAGGAAACAAAACTAACCTGTCCCGCAGGGAATATGTTAGTTCCCTGGAGGCTATACACCTACAGTAAAGGTGTGAGAGGGATCCCCATATGTCGTCAATGCGTGGGTCGCTGTCGGGGGCTGGAACATCTTAAGGTATGTGTGCTTTGAAAATTTGAAAATGGGTGCTTTCCTGCAAAAAAGTAGGCAACAGAAATGCACACATTTCTGGTACGCAGGAATTAGACATGTAATTAATTATGTTCCTTTTCTGCCCTAGACGTTTTACATATGTCTTTTTTTATGATGTGAGGTGATGGTTGTAGTTGTTCTTCCTCGCTGCTTGACTTTTCTGCCGGCAAATTCCGTCATCCTATTGGCATCTTTTAGTTGCACCCAGGCAGTGCCTGGAAAGTTTCAAAGAAACGCAACCACTTGGAGGATCATCCTACTATTGATGGAACAAATCATGCACCCGTTGATAGGTGGATAAAATCCATGTTCATCCCTAATTTTTGGAGGGTTAAAAAAAAACATCCCAAGTGGTGCAAGATTTCTTCCATCAACCGTTTTGTTTAGAAAGTGTTGAATTCATAACCAGAGTTAGTATATAAGTCCCCCTTGAAATTCGTTTTTTAGTCTTCCTTAAATCGCTTTGTTTTCACTTAACACGGCGACTACCCCTCCCTTGCAGCGTTCGGGCAACCAAGCCACCACCACCCAACAGCCTCCAGCTCCTGGGCCAATCAGGCAGCTCCTTGGAGTTAGATGATTGGCCCATGTTTTTTCACCCTACCGGTGTGGCAGAATCTTTGGCAGCACATTTTGGGGTGTTTCCAAAAAATAGTGGGAAAACTCCCTCCAAATCATCCATGTGGCCATAGGGTTTCCATGATTTTCACCCATCCATTTTGGGGTACGGTACCCCCAATTTTTGGAAACACCCAAATTTTGTCGGAATGAGTCGTCGGAAAGGACACATTGTCGTTGACCGGGTGATGTGATCTGCACCCCCCCGACAAACATATGGGAATGCAAGGATGAACTAACCAAGGGAAGTCGAAACCACCAACTCTCATCATGAGACACGTCGTTAGGAAGACATGAAAAATGGTGATAAAAATGGAACTTTTCCTCCCATATGTTTCCGGTTGGTTTATGTCGCGAAATTGTGGGAAACATGTTTCAAAGGTGTCCGAAAAAAACATCCTATTAGTGAAGAGTCAACACATCCCATTCCCTGCAGCATGATGAGAAACAGAGTAGAAATTGCCTGGACCTATGAAATTACAAAGAGACTATCTAGGTGATGGTTTCAAATATTTTTTATTTTCACCCCTACCTGGGGAAGATTTCCAATTTGAATTTGACTAATATTTTTCAGATGGGTTGAAACCACCAACCAGCGATGATAATGGCAAAAATGATTTCTGGAGGCTTTGGGAAAATCCTGGTCACTGCATCCTTTCCCTCAGAATCCAAGCCCATTCCTAGAGTAGGATTGGGGGTTGCATTCCCAGACCCAGAGTAGGATTCTAGGTGTAATCCGTTCCGTAGGACGTGCCTGCATTCTTAACATCCACAAGTTGCCAATGTCCTTGTTAGACGAGCGACGTTCACTCCCATTGTTTTGTTGGAGAAAACAACGGCTCTCAGTTGTGGCTTAAGAAAACACACCTTGTTCACTTTCCGATATTCAAGCAACCCAATGCGTGTCAGAATCAAGACACTCTATTTTTTGTTTCCAAGACATCTCTTACACCCTACACCTGATGCTGTATCCCTTTTTTTCTCCGCGTTTGCCTTGCCAACAATTCGAATACCACCTTCGATCCCTGGAAATCATTGTATCAACAACGCTTCGCTACGAAATCTTCAAGTCGTACGATGCAATCCACCAACAGCCTGGCATAAATCGAACCGTAAAACGAACATGGCCACTGAAAAATGGTGCGACTGGGAGACGATCCTTTTCCGGAATTGGGAACCGCCACTTTTTAGGGGCGGCGAGCTGCTGTTTGCTGTTCGTTTAGGTAGTACACATCCCATGAATTTACAGTACGTTTTACATATCCCAGGTGGTCCAGGTGGTTCAGGATTCCTTACATCAGCAGTAGCGCATTTTGTGTCAAAAACTCTGAGGCTACTGGCAACATTTTGCTCCTCAGTGCAGCCTTCCGTATCGCACGCTTCGAATGGGATGGATTCAAAGCGCGTCGCTTGGTTGCTGACATCGGATGGAGAGTAAAAATCCACGACAAATGTGACGCTGATGTTGTAAAACCTCCAGGGTTTGTTTTGGTGTAAGGGATACTTAGCTTGGGAGGGGGATATATTGATTTCCCAGGAGGCTAGTTGATTAATGCTCGCTCCTAAAGTATTCTAAAAAATGATGGTGAGAAATGGAGGAAGCCAACAAATTTAAGTGTCCCAAGCAGTATTGAGACTTTTGAGACACACTGATGACCCGCAAGCACTTCATCCACGCGATAGTGGCTCCTTGTTGGTGCTTGGGCTTTCCTACGTTTAGGACGTTAAGTCAAAGCCAATAGTGTTGATACGACTTGGAGTTTCCAACAGAAACAAAGAGAGAAGTGTGTTGTGGCAGTGAGGTTCGGAAATCACTAATGTGATATTTCACCCCGGTAACCCCTCTGGGCACTGGGATAATGTTCCCTAATTATACTAGATGCATGGTGAAATTTCAAGGTATGTTTTTTGTGTTCACCCTAAAAAATTGGGAAATGAAATGGGTGGTTCAACCACCACTCAGAAAATGCTTTATGTGCTTTTGACAACAGGTATTTCATTGGCATTCTGACATAAAGCAACCCAAATCCTAGATGCACAACCAACCATTTCTCCCTGCAAGTGGAGTAACTTAACTAATGTCCCCTACATTGGTGCTGTGTGAGTTGACGGATTGGCACCACCAACGCCGACATTCCATCCAAATCATTCAAATCAGTTTTCCCATGTTCATTCTGAAATGATGTCTTTTTGAGTCATCCCTTCAACATCTTCAACGAAAACGACACCAAATTTCTGAATTTCACTTTTTTCCCCGTTTTCAAAAAAAACGACCTGGAAAACATAGAAAGTGCCATTTTTTAATGTAACTGGAAAATGCTAGTTTGAGGGGGATTCAAGTCGATGATCCGAATCAAGGCCATGAACAAAGGGGGGTTCATGCATAACAATCGTAGGTGGGCCCGCCTTGTACCGACCCAAAATTCCCCATGACTGACCCAACAAAAAAACGTCCCTCCAAGCTGCGTTTTTGTTAACCCGCTCCTTTTTTCCGCCTTACGAGGCTTGGTGAATGAAGTAACGTTGCCAGCTTTAGAGATTGGAGATCTAACCTTTTCTCCAGCAACTGGCCTTGCCGCAGTGGTGTATTTGTTGGGGGTTGGAGGGGGTTGAGGCCAAGGCCAAGGAGGGTACCCTTCTCTGGGAACTGTCCCATGTCTCCTACCTTTTCGCAGGTTTGAAGATCTCCAGGTGGGATAATATGTTAGTACCCTGAATTGTATTTTTGGGCCCCATTTTTTGGTGAAGTTTCTAAATTTGCAAGTTTCTTTTGGGAGGGCTTCTGAAATGGGTCTCTGGGGGGTAAGTATGATGTGATGTCATGAGCGAAAATTCTACACGAGACGTGAGAAGTAACAAACTCTGTTGATCTGAAACGGGTAAAAGTGAGCTGTTGGGAATGGATTTCTTTGGCAAACTTCAGGAGTAATTTTGAGATCCGAATATCGGTGTTGCCGTATCCAGCAACGGTGTTACACCCCCCTGAAGTTCAAAACATGGAACCTGAAAATCAGCTCCTGGAAGAGGAGATTCCTATCATTTTGGGAGAGCACCCCTTAGATTTTGTTCAGATGCTTAAATAGTTTTCTGATCCTCGCGATGCTGTTGTTCCAGGAACTGAAATCAACCTGAAATCCCCAGCCAAAACCATCGTTTGCAAAGGGTAGCCTACCATCTTTGTTTCCGGAAAGGTTGTCACCCCCATTCTGTGATCGAACTCACCCAAGAGTCACAGGAGGGGAACAAACGTCGTTCCAATTCCTAAGTCACTTAGTCGACCTTTTTTTTGGGGGGT